>PVKH010001338.1:0-31052 GCA_004027955.1 Chaetophractus vellerosus | reverse complement strand
AACATGGAGCGGAGCCCCCCGTGGAAACGGAATGGAGCCACCCTGGAACGGAACGAGCCACCGCCGTGGAGGGCCAACTCGGCGCGTCGCCGCGGGGACGGGGGGAGACAAGAAGCAGACATAGAGAAACACAGAAGAATGGACACACAGCAAGAGCAAGCAGAAAGGGGGGGGGATATGTAATAAATAATAAATAAATAAATCTTTAAAAAAAAAAAAAAAAAAAAAAAAAAAAAAAAAAAAAAAAAAAAAAATTTAAAAAAAAAAAAAAAAAAAAAAAAAAAAAGAGTGAATTGTTGATGTTATATGAGCAGTCATTTTTTGTTTGAGGAAAGAATAAAATCTTTGCTTCACATTTTATAAATTATTCAGTCTTGTTGGCTTTCAGTACTCAAATGTCTTCAATAGTATTTTTTCTCTATATCATTATACTAATTCTCACTTGAACTGAAAAAAATAAAGTATAATGCATTACAAAATTATCTAACCTAGGAAAGAATTGTATGTGTAATTTTATATAATAATACCATATGAATAGGACAATCTTGTATATCAATGATTATTTGGGTAATATTTTTCAGCTATGGAGAAAAGGCTGTGTGCAAACTATAGTGGACATATGAGCTTGGTCTAACTTAGGGGTTCTTAACAAGGGGTCCTTGAGCTTGAATTGACGTGTTGGTGCAGGTGTGATACATATATTAAATAATACACTGTGAAGTGTGGACTTAGTAAGGGGTCCATGGTTTTCACCTGACTGGCAAAGGGGTCCACGGGAAAAAAAGGTTAAGAACCCCTGGTCTAACTCATTAACACAATCTTATTCCTGAAAAACAATGCCAATGTTTTCCTTCATAGCCAGTATAAGTGGCTTCTGATAATAGAAAATCTTTAAGGAAAGTCTTGAGGATTTAAAGCTGGAAGGAACAAAACTGGTCAAATATTCTTTTTCCAGAACAAGCCAGAAGAATGTAAAAAAGTTATGGGTCTCTATTTTGCAACCAAGTTTTGGATCTCTTTTTTTCAAATGTGATAATTTCCCATGCATTCTAATATAAATAGTGGATACATTTTTATGTATATTATTGGTTGGCTCATTGTGAACATACACAC
Source organism: Chaetophractus vellerosus (assembly GCA_004027955.1). Classification (NCBI taxonomy): domain Eukaryota; kingdom Metazoa; phylum Chordata; class Mammalia; order Cingulata; family Chlamyphoridae; genus Chaetophractus; species Chaetophractus vellerosus. Next base: position 29,939 of record PVKH010001338.1, on the reverse strand, counting down.
AGGAAAGTTTACTGAACATAAGTTAATATTGGAATTTTTAAAACCTTTGTGTTCAAAAATTAGAAAGTATTATCACAACAAAATGAGTTCATAAATTCTATACCGAGATGAATACCGTTGGCTTCAACTGCTTATTTATTTTAAACGGTAAAAAAACATCATCTAAAGATTTTATTGATCCAAAGGCCAAAAAATCATCTGCTTGTTGGAGAGTATACTTTTATAATCTAGAGACTCCTTCTGGGAAAGCAAATGCACGTCAACAGGATATCATGTTACCCTGAGACTTTATAGATATAATTTAAGCAACCTCTGAAAATTTTCCATTAAAACAATGCTTTTTCAAGAAAAATTTAGATAATGCCTAGTACTCAGAACACTTAGAGATTATTTAGTGATGTCATTATTTTTGATCCAGTTTCACTGCACACAGTCATTAACTCACACTTCATGATGACGCGACAACTACTGATCTGGCATATCCTGGAACCAGGCCAGGGCGCGGCCAAGTGAGCCTTTCTGGCTCCAGCCTCGGGAGCAGTAGCCTTTCTGAAACGTCTCCGCCAGAGAGGCTCTTTGTGGATGAGCTCAGATGAAGTCAGAGCATACTGGCCCTTCTTGAAGACAATATTATGTCTCAGCACCACAGTTGGGTCTTCTGTTCAATTGCTTTATTCCAGGACAGCCATGGACCCAAGGGGCTTGATCATTAGTAAATAAAACCACAGGCTGCTATTGTTTCACTCAAGAAGCAAGCACACAGTCCTTTCAGCTCTGACTTATTATTTTGAATTGTTCAGATCGCCACTATGGAATGGTCTATAGATCTCTGGATGGAAACAACACTATTAAACAAAACAGAAACAGTATATTATTATCTGCAGAATGAAGGCAACAATTATTTGGGGCCTTCTGATAATGTCATTATATTGGCATTAACTGATAGTCATTTCAAAGTCTCTATCTTACCTTATTTTCCATGTCAAAGGTAAACTCACCCTTAAAGCATATTTGTTTAGAGTTTTAATATCAGTTTTTCATCCAAGTCTCCATGTTGTATAAAAATAAGTAAATTATTTAAACCCATTTTGTTTCCTTCACACATTTAGATGTTTTAAAACCATACCAAATCTATAAACCAATAACTAAAGATTTCATGAGAGATCATAAAATTACATAAAATATATATTTGGTAGGCTTCAATTTGAAAATAAGAATATAAAATATCTCCTTAACACTTAGACAATAAATTATTAATGTCAATGATCCAATCACTTAATATTACACTATTGAGAGTAAGTAAATTAAAGAAATTTTTCAAAAGAGAAAGGCATTCAGTGTAACTTTTTCTCAGAGAGACAAAAGTACAGCAGGAAATTCAGGATCTGCATAAACAATTCCAGCAATCACCTCCCTTTTTTCACAATTTAAGAAATGCTTAATTCCTTTCTCTCAATATTTGAAAATATTCTCCCTGTCTAAGAAAAGAGATTAGTCCACTACACAATTATTATTTCTTAATCTTGAAAAAGGTTGGAGGAAATATAGGGAAAATTTTTTGCCCTTGAGGTAGGCAAAGATTTCTCAGATAAGTTATAAAAAGCATAAACTGTAAAAGAAGAAAAAGATAAACTGGATTTTTTATAAATTGGATTTTATAAAAAATTACAAGTATTTGCACTTCAAAGACAATGTTAAGAAAATGAAAAGAATGGGAGAATCTATTTGCAATACATGTATCTGACAAAGAACTTGTATCCAGGAAAAAAACAACAACCTTTTACAACTCAAAAATAAAACAACCCAGTTAAAAATGGGGGAAAACTATTTGAACAAACTTTTCATAAAAAAAAAAAAGACATATGGATGGCCAATAAGCACCCCAAAAGAAACCCAGAATCTTTAGTTTTTGGGAAATATAAATTAAAAGCACAATGATATATCCATATTTACCAATTAAAATGGCTACAGTGAGAAAGACCGAGAACACGAGGGTTGGGGAGGATACGGAGCAATGGCAACTCTGGTGGTGGGAAGGTGAAACGTCACACCTACTGTGGAACGCTGGTGATACACGACTCAGCATTCGAGTCCTAGGTAACTGCTCAGGAGAAATGAAATATCTGTCCACATAAAGACCTGCACATGAGCAGTCAATCTCTAGTTATTGAGAATGGTCACGAAATGTAGAGAATCCAAATGTTCATCATCAGGTGAACTGATAAACAAAATGTGATATAGCCATACAATGGAATACTCCTGCTATAAAAGACTCGAAGTATTGACAGACACAATAATCTATCTCAATGGGATGGAACTCAAAAATACCCCGTTGGGTGAAAGAAGCCAGACACAAAAGAGTACATGCTGCATGAGTCCACTGAGGTGAAGTTCTAGAAAAGGCAAACCATCTAGACAAAGGTGATCAGCGGTTGTCTGGGGCCAGTGGTAGAGGGAGTGGTCGACTACAAAAGGGCATGTGGAAATTTCGGGAGAAAGGAAATGTTCTGTAATTTGATTGTGATGGTGGTTTCATGGGAGCATACATCTGTCAAAGCTCATTGAATTATACACTTTAAACGGGTGTAGCTTATTGCATATAAATTCCACTTCAGAAATGTTGATTAAAAACATTAAGCACCCTCCTCAAGCCATTGTTTGAAAACTGGGTAAATATATGTCATTATCGATACTTACGGACCATCTATTCTACTGGGAAAATATTCAAAAGTACACATGGCCTCTAGGTGAATAAGGCAATATGAAATGTGATATAATCCATTGAAAATGTATCTGCTAAAGATTTTATAATGACAAAAAAGTCAAAAGGGTTGAAAAGTTTAAGACAAATATGTTGGAGTCCATGCTACTGGGCATATCTAAAGAACTCAGAAATATAACACTGTCCTAAAAAGGATGATAAATTTGATTAGCTCGTCTCCAACATCAGTGAAATCTGGGACAAAATTAAATGAACTTAAATGGCCATACAACTGAGATAAGATAAAAAAAAAAGAGCCCTAAAAGTACTGAATTAATAACAATCCTAAGAGGAATGAATCAAAATTAGACACGACAAGGATTTTATAGAATATGCCGTTCCTCTGGCACCTTACCTATACCTCTGACGATTGGATACCTATTCATTTCCCTCCTAATCCTCTAGTCAAATTTTGTTTCTTCCACCCAGAGCACATTATACCTCTGACAAAATACACAGATACACAAAAATGTGAGCATCTTTGGGGCACCAACTTTTCTCTTACTTGTGGAAACACTGAAAAAGGTGCCCTGCATGTACTAGCTGGTCAATAAACACTTATGGTATTCGTGTCATTTGGGAGGTTCTAACCTAAGGAGGCATGGGAGAATTGATAATGCTATAGGAAATCCCTAGGCCTTCCAAATATACCTTGTTGATAAATACACCAAATGCAAAAGGACATTTGTTTTCTTCAGAAAGAGTCATAGAGGTGGATGTATTAATGGATTTTTAAAACTATAGCTATATTACTGAAGTTTAAGGTGAAGAAAGCTGGGGCTTCTTACTGCAAAAAAAACCAACAACTGCATTAGTGCTTTGTTGGTGTTTAGTGGAAGGGTGTTTTATTCCTTTTAAGATAAAGCTCCCAAAGCAAGGGTTTAAAGGGAGTTTCTGAATCTGTAACCTACGAGAATGAAAACCTTGACATGAAGAAAGGACCTAGCTAAGACTGCAGGGGAGAGAGAAGAATTGAAAACAATCGCTGTGTGGATGCCAGCTTAAAGGGGGTCACCAAGAGATCGGCTTTACCTGCATCTGTTCCTTAATTAAAAATAGAAAGATGACAGTGTCCACTCCTCATCACTATGGTAACATTTAAATATCAGGAAATTTGGACCAGCAGCCCACTCAAAGCAAAACCTAGTGAATGCTTAGTTAAATCCATATAGTATATATATTTATTGAAAATAAGATGTGGCAGAGCTACAAATAAAGTTTAAAAATCAAGCCAAGTGTTTATATTCCTCAGGCATCCTGTAAGTTAGAAATATTAAAGAGAATATTCCACTGAAAACACAGAATAGGATAATATATGTGTGAGGGGGAGGCCTTTTTGAAAGCACTTTTGAACAAATTTTCATTGTTTCTCTGCACAAATTGTATTACATTATCCTTTGCTTTTCATCATTTCTATGATCCAAGCTACATCCACCCTAATTGTCTATGATTTTCATTGTTCACTTTGTTCCACTTTTATTCTGCAGAAATATATTTCACTTACACTAATTATTGTTTGCATATGTTTTTGGTTAATTATAGATTTTCCATCCTTTTATCTTCTCATTTCCTATCTCCTCATCCAATTCATGCACCATCCTTACTGTCATCAAGGAATGTTAATCATTGAAAATATGCTTATTTTTCAATAAATCGAGCAAAACCCATAGAATTTCACATGATCTGAGTGATGTTAAAAGGTCCTATCTTATACTATATCATACACACTGTATTATCAACCTCTGTCAAGAGATTTGTATTTCATGATCTGTTCTCTAGGCACCTTTCCAAAGTTGACCGAACACTAAAAAGTTTAAAATTATATTAATTATATACATTAGTAAATGAAGCAATCCTACTTAAACAAATATTATATAAATGTCCTATATTTTACACAGCCTTTTACAATATCAGAAAATAATTACAAACACATGACATTTTGACTTACTGCATTTGCAAAATGCATCTTTCTTATTTAACACAGTACTATCCTCCCACAGTGTATGTAAGACCTTTACTGAGAGACAAGCTATTTTCTTTCTTAAACATCACCTTCCTCAGAGCAGTAACAGTTCCATGAACCAGCAACATATTGTACAATGAAGTGAAAGTAATAATCCTGTTAGCTAAGGCAAAATAATGTTCTATTGAAATTGGGTTCATTATATGGTCATCAGTAACATGATTTTACTTGAAGATAGTTTCTAGCTCTTTGGAGCTGGCTTTTCCACCCCAACGGCATTTATCTCTATTGCCGTGTCCCTGTTTTCAATATTCTAAATAGTGGCATATTTGAAACCTACAGGCTTCGTGTTATGATAACATTTTAAACTATTAAAATGAATTTTTATTTTGAAAGTTTTATCACACAGCTATTCTAAATGGTTACCTTAAGCATCTTGCATTGTGAATATGTAAAGAGTACATTCAATGTAAGGAAGCAATTCTCATGTTATTAATTTTCTATTCATTTGTTATTCTTGCTTTCATTTAATCCACTAACACAAATTCAGATTTGCAGCTGCACCAGGCTACATTATTAACTATTTTGAAATAGTTAGACAATTTAAATTAAATAATCTAAAATAATTGATAAAATCCCTTTCTTTACAAGGCATTTTGAAAAACTATAAAGACATGACTCCAACTTTTATTTCTTTTTTTTTCTAACTTTAAATAATTATGCACTTCTACCACCTTCAACCTCATTAAGGCTTTTTAAAAAGGCAATTTAGTCACTGGGAGTTCCTTTGTTAAAAATAGTAAAGACAGTCCTGATCTTGCAAAACACTTCTAAAAGTGAGAAGCAAGTAGTGAAGTCTCACCCCCAGTCACCTGCTTCTTCCTGCAGATCTCGAAGCTGCTTCTCATATCCACTAGGGGGACCATTACACAGTAAAAATAGATTCGTCTGCTCACAGGTGTGTTCTTAAGTTCTCACTTAATATACAAAGAAGAAACTAGTTTTAAACAACAACAAAATAAATCACTTCAACAAAACTAATGGTAAACTATTTTAATTATATCGAATGTTGAAACATATTTTCATTTATTTTAAAAGCCATTACTTTAAAATCTACATTTGGAAACTAAACTTAAAGTCCATGCCCTAGTTTCCAAAGCCTAAAGGAAGGAGCAGGCCCCTTAGAAAACCTGTATTTACATGTTCAAATATGGTACATTCATAAACTTATTCGGATTCTAATTCCATTTCAATTTTTTTCTGATGATACATTGTTCAAATAATGGCATTCATGTTCCATACACATCAAAACATATCCATGAAATAAACTTACAAAAATCAACTATGATCCCTTTGGCCATAACAGGCTAACACTCACCAGTTTTGGACCGTGGGTTACTTAAGCAAGAAAACAGAACTAACTGGTTCTATATATCAACTGTCTTACTTCATCCTCTTGTCAATCCAAATAAACCTTTAAAAAATTCATGAGAAAGCCATCTTTCATTTAATGAAGCCCAAGGAGTGCTTATGGCATGACGAAACATAAACATCAGAGAGACCAACTCAAATTATAGTCACTATTTTACATAATGCCTGGTTCCCACATCAAGCGTTCATTAAATGTTTGATGAACAAATGGATGATTCATCTGGAAGGAGACATTGACAAACACTAATTTCTCTACAATACAGATATGTAGGAAATGCTGCATTTTAAAATACCTCCATAATAAAGTTAATATAAGCGCCTCATTGATGGGCAGTACTTTCTATATTTGTTGGTATGTATTTAGAGAATCTCTAAGGCTTATTTCTCAAATGTTATACTAAACCACGGTTTTTCAACCTTGATACTATGGACACTTTGGGCTGGATAAGTCTTTGTCATGGCGGAGACGGGGCTGAGTTATGCACTGTACGATGGTTAACAGCATCCCTGGACTCTAACCACAAGATGCCAATCACTTTTCCCCATTTTGACAAGCAAAAGAAACATTTGCCAAACGTTCCCTAGGAAGCAAAATCACCTGCCCTATGAAAACCACATTTCTAACCTTGAAATCACCAAGAGAAATCTGGAATAGCCTTTGCGGAACATTATAAACATTAGAAAACACCTACCAAAGGGCGACATTGCCAGTCATCATTTATACTTGTGCTGCAGGGAAAGGAGAGGGTATGGAAGGGACCCTGCAAGTGACGTGTTAGACAAGTCAACTCTGCCAGATCTTGTGTCTTACAAAGTCTAACTAAAACGTCTACCAGAAATAGAAGTCCCATTTTGAACCTACAATAACTACATTGAAAGAAATGACTCTATCAATTGTTTCAATACCTATGAAATTTGTGTATAGCACTGAGAAACATGTTATCAGTCTAGCTCAAAATAAATGGTTGTCATAATTCAAATATTTTAAAGTTGGAAATACCAACAATTCAGATTGTAAACTGACTTGTGATATCTACTGGCTCTTACAACCATGATGTTCCTTATGTGTAAACGTCTAGTCAAGTGTTGTTATTGTTCTTGTTTTTAATGCTTCTCTTGTTAAATTCTCAATGCAGGAAAAAATATAAACAAAAAACACTGGAATTCTTTGTGGTAATTTTTCTAACATGTGACGACTCATTTGAGGCCTTAAAAGCGTTCTCTTTTCTTTACTAATCACAACAACTTCAATCATTACTCATAAATTATTTTTTCTTGACCTTTAATTATTTTAGGCTAATCCACTGGAGGCATTTTCCACTCTCCCTAAATTCCTTCTCTATGGAAGCACCTTGTTTAGGTTTAGCTTCGGTAAAGGGTTTTGCCATCACCACAACTGGTAAGAGGAACAGGGGTGTTTTCCTCTCCTTTAATAAAGAAGCTAAACTTATCAATCATCAAGACAAACAGCCAAACACGTAACAGAGAACTTTGGCATAATATTAAAACCTCTAAAAGTCATGTTTACCATGTCTCAACTACCAAAATGTGTGCAAAAATTTCATGCTGTTTAAACAGTTTGCTATTGGAATGAGTAATAACATCATCACTAATGGCATTCCACTGAAACAGGAAAATACGATAATCTTGGCCATAAGGGGTTGGCAACTACAGCCCACATGTAACATCCAGCCTGATGTCTGTTTTAGCAAATAAAGTTTTATTGGAACATAGTCATGCTCATTATTGAAGTATTGTCTGTGGCAGCTTTGAGGCAACAACAGCAGAGCGAGGTAGTTGGCAAGAGAGACTATCTGATCCACCAAACCTAAAATGCTTATCCTCTGGCTCTTTACAGAAAAGGACTGACTCTTGTTAGAGAGCATCCAAGTTGAACATCAACAAATAGAGAACAGTGAGATGGAATGTGATGGACTTACACAAAGTGCAGGGATACCAAACATGTTATGATACTTATTTTGGAATCATTGTTTTTAGAAAGAACATCATTCAATGTTTGATTTTTTTCAGATTTGGAAGTTTATTCTCATGATCCTTATAAAAACTGAAAGGCAAAAAAATTCATTCTATGATTTAGATCGCTGATTCTCAACCTTATCAGACCCAAAGACCCACTTTTAAATAAAGATTTTTTATTGTCCTCTTACTAGTCTGAAATGAAAGTCATAAATAATGTAAATTACTCAGGCACTAATTTCAACAATATTCTAACTATAATATAAAGTAGTAATTTATAATAAAACAGTATGGATATAAATATGTAAATACCCAATATATCTATCCTAGAAGAAAAAATGAAGCTAGATACTTGCAACTATATGTAGATGCTCCAAAATCCCAGAGCTAAAAATGCAAGATGATACAATATGGTTATTATTTGGTTAAGTCATGAGGGGAAGAGATTTTTTGATATGATGAAGAACTCTTGATAAAGTTCAGAACACAATCAAATGCAATCTCCCTTTGTTTTACATTATTGTGTACTTCTGAAAAAATCAATATATATTAAACTGTGCAAAAATACTTTGTGTTGATATGTAATACAAAGTTAGAACATTGGTTTCAAATACTTATAAACAATATAAAAAATATAAAATGTTCATTATTATACTGTGGTACCCATGTCTTCTGGTTTAAACTATGAACATTCTTCTCCAATCTTTTACAGATATTATTAAGTTATAATAATGAATATTTAAAAGGTAAAAAATACCTACAACAATGAAGAATATGGAATGGAACGAACAGTAGATAAGAGATTTAAACAAAGGTGAGGGGAAAAGAATAACTGATAAAAAAGGACAGATAAAACTGTAACTTGAAAGAACTATGGAGAGGCTACAGCTGAAAATGTAACTGGTCTGTTCTGTTGAAAAGGAAGAAGTATCAGGACTTGGAAACGATAGCTAACATGGAGGTCACAAAGGAAATGTGAGTTGGAAAACTTCACAATCAATGGAATCAAATCTCCACCCACTCATTTCACCCCTACGTAAACATGGCCTGACGTCCAGCTATATATCAAACTCCTACACACACACACACAAAATGTGATGGTTTTTGCTAATGAGATTGAGAATCCTCCAAGAAATGACCAAGATTTGGTGATGTGAGGAGACTTTAGCATTGTAGCTGTCACTCTGACCCCTCTTCCTATGTGAGGCTTGTCCATTAACAGGCTCTGACCAGATGTACAGAGCTCAGAGCCAGCTTCTCCTCTTCCCAGTCAAGAATCACCACACGTTTGAGGAATGTCTACATCGTGAAAAGGAGTTAATTTTTTTTTAATTCCAAAAGAAACAGATAATTCAGGAAAGAGAAAATGTTTTTTTATAAATCACAAATTAATATCTTCAGAGACTGTTAGATTAAATCTACAAAAATACAATAAGAATCTATAAGAAATGAAGTATCATATAAAAAGAAGTATGTTTGAAAATTTTAAATGGAGGGGCTGAAATTTTTTAAATTTCAAAGATATGCATGGAGATTAAATTGAAAAAAGACAGATGGAATGTATAAAAGAAAAGTTAAACAAGGTCAGTACAAAAATTTAATATCTAAAATGAGAAATAAGAGGGGAAAAAAAACTGGTAGAAAATAAAGGAATTTAATCCAATCCAGAAGACATTAATATTCTTAATAAAAGGGCCCATTTGACCTCACCTTATTAATAAAAATAAACAAATAAAAACAAAAACAAAACATAAAAATATCAACTAAAGGAACTATCAGTCTTGACATTTCTTTGTGAAATTCTGAAACCAAGAGGATAAAAGGAAAGTTCCTAAAAGCTCCCAAGAACAAGAGGGGGATCATCTCTAAAGGAACACATTTCAGAGCAGCTTCACACTCACCAGCCAGTCTGGATGCTAAAAGAAAGTACAGGGCACTGGCCCTAAGTCCTAACAGTTATCCTGGAATTCTATATCACCCCGAAATATAGAACTCAAATGTCCAAGCAGAATAAAACCATTTCTAGGCATGTAAAGTCTCTGAACTCTTCACTGCTACACAGAGCTTCCTGTTGTTACTTGAGCATGCGCCCTGGTAAGCCCTGCAGCAAGCGGAGATACACTCTGAGTATTTGACCTGGAAAGAGTGTCTGCGGGGGTATGTGTGTGGGGGGGCGGTGGTGAACCCTAAGGCGGGGAGGTGTGCCTGCTCCAATAAGTGTTATACAAGAGAGTCGGAAAAACTTGGGGATGGGTTAAGGGCAAATGTTGAAAAAAAAAAAAAAACAGTCAAGGAGAAACATCATCATGTAAAACTATTTGCTGCACTAAAATCAATATAATCATAGTTTGCTTTTGTTAGATGCATAGTGAAAACTTTGCATAGTATTTAGAAGGGAATCAAGCATTATTATACTTGCCATTGTTAATATAAAAATATGTATGGCAGAACTTGAGAAATAGAAGGGTGGAAATGAAAGCCAAAGAAAAGGACAGGAATGCTAATATCTTCAGTTTGTAAAATGGAACATCAAGAAATAAGTTCAATAGCAAAATTAATTAAAGGTGTAAGTAAATCACTAAACTTAAAAGATAAAAAGAGAAATAAAGTAGATGAATATAACCATATCAACAGATGGAAAAAAGAGAAGTGATTGAATTATAAAAGTGAACTGAATCTTTCTTTTATGTAGCAAAGAACACCTAAAATGCATAAAATTGACAAATCAAGAAAGAGTGGTTAAATACAAAGTATTTAGAACTGGGATTTTTAACTCATGCTTGGCATAAGCACCATTGGCACTCTGATGAAGCCTATGGAATTATTCTCAAAACAATATTTGAAACACATTAAACAAAATATGTGGAATTACAAAGAAAATAAATTATACTGAAATACAGAAACACTAAACAAATGTGTGATATAGCAATAGATATACTTCTTTATTTTCCATTAAATAACAAGACCTTATTTCAAGGAAGAGATGAATATAAACAATATTTCAAGAAAGATTTGTACAACAATCTAATATTATATGAATAATATTTCTGATTTCTATTACTGACAAAGTCACAGCATGCTAATACTACTGAGGATTGCTGCCAATGCTATAAATTTCAATCTACAGATTAATTAAAATACAGATGTAGTTCATTCCCTATTATCCAAGTATACAGACCTGAACTGTATTCATGGACTCTAGGCTAAGAATTTTTGATTTAGAGGTATGGAGAAGAAATCATTGTAAGAAACAAATATGGTTGCCTCCGGCTAATAGGGCTCCTGGATGTGGTAAGGTCCAGAACTGCTGCTATGTATTATTTGATATTTTAATCACATGTATATATTACTTTGATAACAGCATTTAAGACACTTCATTTAAAGTGCATATAATATATAATATAATATGTATCACATATATGACATAATAACTCACACACATATATAATAATATAACACATATAGCATAATATAATATAATTTAATATAGAATACAAAATTCTGGGCTCTGTATTTCTTAAAACTTATTCAACTATTTAAAAATGAAAAATTCCCAGTCCCTGGCTTAATGTAAATCATTGACACAGTTTCTCAATTCCCCAATCACAAAGAAGAAATGTCATTAAACATCTTGAGAACATCAAAATAATAAGATGGGATTGCTTGACATGATAACAGTTTTTAAAAAATAATATTATGAAATCCCTATTTATCAATAATTACAATTATTCAATTGTAGGTAGGAAAATTCATCTGCAGATGAAAGCAGACATCATAGTAAAACCTGAAAAACCTTTGACTAAAATAGAATCTAATTGACCAATGTTATTCTTTATCGAAGCATCTGCAATTTCGAGGAAAATAAGATAACCAAAGAATATGCCCCTACCAAGGGATAGTTATCATAAATAAGCATTTGTCAAATAATATGAAAACAACTTTAAATTACACAAGTGTGTTTCCTTTAAACTAGCAATAATTGAGCCACTGCCTGTGGATGTTCTCTGGAGACGGAAAAGGTGGACATTGGGAAAGAGTGGGAAGTTATGGTTTGGGTCATGAGACGCCTTAATGATGTGTCTTTGACATATATGTTAACCTTTCTGGGTCTGTTTCCTCACACAAAAAAGAAGGACTGTTCTGTAATTATGTGTGGTCACATCCAATTCTAGAAATTCAGACTCTACTCAAGCTATGATTCAAATTAGGCTGGCATTTTGTTATTAGCATTAGACACTAAAAAGGCATTTGGTTGTAAAGGGAATATTCGTTTGGGAACTATTACGAAAACAAGGACAATTTTAGGAAACTTCCTATGGATACTTAATACTCTGTATAGAGGATCTAACATTCCTTAATCTTCATGGTAAACAGAAAATTAAGGGGCTGGCCGTATAGCCCGGTGGATAGGGCGCCGGCATACCACATGGGAGGCCTCAGGTTCGGTTCCCGGGGACCTCTCGTAGTGGGCAGATGGCCTTGAGAAGGGCAAGCCGCCATGGGCGGGCAGAGCCGCCGTGGGCAGGGCAAAAAGCTGCCACGGACAGGGCAAGGCCGCCACGGGCAGGGCAGGTCGCCCGCAAACGGAGCGCAGCCAGCCACCCGCGAACTGAAGCGGAGCCGGCCGTGAATGGAAGCAGAAGCCGCCCACAAGCAGGGCAAAGCCGCCTGCACGGTGACTGGTCTTGGCGCATCGCCGCAACGGGGGAAGACAAAAGCGGACAGAGAGGAACACAAGAATGGACACAGCAAGAGCAAGCAGAAAGGGGGGGGGGCAAACAGAAAATTAAGTAGAGGTTTCCCATTTTGTAAAAGACTCTTGTATCATTAGAACTATTTACCATCAAGCACTGTGAGAAATTATTCAAAAGTAAGAGGTCTTTATATTGGTCAGGCTGTACACATGGACAGCTGATTTGTACTTAAGATTACATTTTACTTTTTAAATGTGGTAAAATGAGTGCAGATTCTTAAAAATATCTCTGAACTTGGCAAGAAGCACACCTTAAATATTTGCAAAGCCATAATTTACTGAGTACCTCTAACAATCTCCTCCACTCAATTTCTCCTAATTCTATACCAAAACAGGTAATGAGAAATGTGTGTGAATATATATTCCCTTCAATCATGAAAAACCATTTCACTCAATTAAAAAATCCTATTTTCCATTGCAATGCATTGTCAAAGACTAACGGGCACAGAAAAAGGAGTACAAGTCTTAAGCAGCAGGTGCTTAATATCTACAAAAACTGAGCATGCTTGTGATCTCCTCCGCCTACATGCAGAAACAGAACACCGCCCCTTGTCTTCCTGTCCAGGGGAACAACTATCCTGACTTTACTGTGCGGAACATAAATGGGATCGCTTAGCACACGCTATTTTGTGTTTGGCTTCATGCAGTTCACATTACGTTTGTGAAATTCATAGAGAGTTGACTAGTGTTCATTATACCATTTCATCGCTGTATTGTTTTCCACTTTAAGAATATACCACAATTTGTGCATTCTATCTTTGTTGGGCATTTGAGTAGTTCCTTGTTTTTTACTATTATGAATAGTGATATCTGAACATTATAGTACAAATCTTTTGGTGAACATACCTGTTTATTTCTGCAGAATATATAATCTTAGAAGTGGAATTGAAATCACTTTCATTCATGTGTTCAATTTTAGTAGATACTACCTAATAACTTCTAAGTGGTTAAGTCCAATTTTCATTCTCACTAGCAATGCTTCAGTGTTCCAGTTTTCTTCATATCCTCACCAACAAGAAATGTTTTCTGTTTTAAAGGTCTATTACTTTTAATTCCATAAATATCCATTGAGTAATTACTAACTGCTAGCTACTTCGTATTGGTCACCTTTCTAAATACAAGTGATAAAGGAACAAAGAACAAATTTTTTTTTCTTATCCAAAATATATTTTCAAGCCATTCTTTCAGAACAAACCATATTTCCAACACTTAACCAATAAAAAGCAGAATGATGTCATTGGAAACAGGAAAAGAAGGAAATCAGTAGAAACTATGATATGGCCTTCAATAATGGAGGATTCAATACCCCTTATCCTAGGTAATATCATAATACCTACCAACTTATTAGTGAGCCTCTGACTAAATAAGGTACAATGTATTGAACTGAGAGCAGTAGAAATACAAAGGACCTGTAAGTTCTCCTAGGGCATAGCAGAGGACTCAAATGACTGATCCAAGCACCTGATTTGATTCAAAGGTATGTTTTGTTTACTCTTCAGTGGTTTATCCTTCTTGTGATAAGCACTTAAAATCAAGACATTTTACATAAACATCTAGACTTGTAATTTTTTCTGAAAAAAATTAGATTGGTGACAATGAACCCAACACATAAGACAAATTATCAGCCCATTTGTTTGAGGCAGGTGCCCTCCAGGTTCCCACATTCCCTTCTACCCCTATTACGCCTAACATGGAAGCCTGGCACAACTAGGCGAAGCACTAAACAGGCAAATTTGGGGACAGATGAGTTCTTACACTAGGTGCAATTCACTCAATGAGTTACCTCCCCCATCCCAGTGTATATAATTTTTTAGTATATATTTTTAATTTTTTAAAAGATATTTAGATTACATAAATGTTACATAAAAAATAGAGGGGATACCCATATGCCCCACTCCCCACACCTCCCACTTTTCCCCACATTAACAACTTCTTTCATTAGTGTGGTACATTCATTGCAATTGATGAACACATCTTGGAGCATTGCCACTAAGCATGGATTATAGTTTACACTGTACTTTGCACTCTCTCCTGCACATTTTTGTAGATTATGGCAAGATATGTAATGGCCTGCATCTGTCATTGCAATGTCATTCAGGACAATTCCCAAGTCCCGAAAATGCCCCTATATTACACCCGTTTGTTTTGTGGCATCAGTATTTTATAATAAGCCATCAGCGAATTTGAGAGAATGGCTCTAGATTATGTACATTTTTATAATGACAAATGACAATGGTGACAGGTGCAGACCCATGAATATAATCACAACCTAGGGAAGGACCTGACCTACAAGCCAGGTGGAAACTGGAGCTGGGGTTTGGGCACCTCTCCGCAGGTGGCAGTTCCTCCTCTGCTTTTAAGACTTAGAAAATTCTAAGTTGCTCAATGGTGGCCTCAGAAGTATCTGTACAAGATAAAAGTCTGGTGGAATACGGAGAATGCTGCAATTCAAGACAAAGTACCATCCCAGATTAATGCACATTATCTCTCCAAGCATTGTAGTCCCTTCATAGGACATTGTCTGTCCTTTGCTAATTATCAACTAGACAAGAGTTGAACTAAGAGATTTAGCGATTTAGTAAAAAGGATGTAGCTCTACTGGATATTTTGTTTACATTATAAGGCATAATAGTCCTAGGAATAGCTCAGTGAGGTAAACTATGACACTTTTGTGTTATTGCTGTTTCTTTCCTGAAAAATATGAAAAAGAAAGTTTCTTAAAGTGATTTAGAGGTCAGGAGAAAATAACTCTACAGAAAAAGGGCTTGAAGGACACAATGTGATTTTAACTTGAAGTAATGTGATGTTTACTTAAGCACCTGAGAAACGGCTGTTGGGCTGCTGTGAAGCCATTAGAGGCAAGTTCAATGTCAACCAAGGTGTGAGGTTAAGCATAAAGCTCAACAACCAGAGCCAAAACAGATCTGACCAGCAAGTTTTAGTGAAGCCACTACTGGAAAGGGTGGCGCCACCATGGCCGGACCTCCGCTGACTCCACGCCTCGCGTGGCACACCAGGTGTAGAGGCACCTGCTCGTGGACATGCACTGTCTTCAGTCTCCCCCCATCCACCAGGATCCACACGGATGATTCTTTGGCTTCTCGGCTGAAAAGAAGTACTTGCACAGAAAAGACTCCATCAAAGCTAACAGAAGAAAACAGTGTGGTAACTCATTAAAAACTGCAGATAATCCCCCCAAATGTGTCATCATAGCTCAGAAATGGATAGATATAGGTAGATAATAATTTTCATTCCTTTCTAAATTATGTTTTGCTTGGGTTTATTTAAATTTTAATTCGATGACTATGCAGCATAAATAACATAATTCCCTGAACATACAGTCTAGCTAGCAAAATAACTACGTCCTTCTCTAGGTTATTTAGTCAAATTGTTATAGAAATGCAACTTCTCCTTGTACCTGACCCAAACCCTGTCCCTTTAGGAAAGCTCACTCGCAGCCATTTTTCATCACCCATTATGTGGTTGAAATTCAAATGCATAGGATAATTCATTTAAAACATTATAAGAAATTTGTGTATGCTGCAGTAAGCCACACAGCATATCTCAAAACCAATATAAATCAAAATAAGTATACACCTTTCTTCTTATTCCTTGTCTCAATTTTCAGATTCAATCAGGACTTAACTATAAATCATTTTGGCATAAATACTCATCAAGCATATTACAAAACAGAGAAACACTTACAATTATGTATACCCAAACAAACCACATATCATGACAGCCATGGAAGATATGAAGATGGTCTTTCTAATACATCTTCACGTAACTGAGGTTCTGAATCAGGTTGGGCAGCTCTTACTTTTACTTTGTCTTTCTAGAAGATGTGATAAGTTCAAGAGTCTTCTTGCCTTTCCCTGAAGGAACAGTACCATCCTTCTTGTGATAAAAAAGTTGATAAGGTTATGTTAATTTTTAAAATGTAATCAAATGGCTGATAAAATACTTACTTAGAGCTTCAGGTATAAAGAAATCTAGAATAGTAATTAATAGCTTTGTGGTTAAATATGGTATGTTATTTTCCTTTCTTAATTAAAAAAAATCCTCCCTCAATTCCCCACCCCCATCCTAATCCACTTTGTATTTCTTTTCCACAGAAAAGTCTTTCATCATGTGTCTGCTGTGGCAAATAGTTCTTATTGACTAATGCAGATTTTAAAGAAGGCAGAAAAATTTTGCTTTGTACCTCTTGGCACATAAATTACCTGGAAAGCAGAATCACACAATGTGTAACACAGGTCTGTTCTAACAACAGCCCTAGGTTATTTGGAGTTCGGCTTTTCAGGACAAAACCATCCCCTGATTTATTTAATGGAAGGGCAGGCTTTCTTGACAATAGTGAACATTAAGGTTTCCTTCCGTTATGCAAATGTTCTTGCATAAATCACTTGTGGAAGAGGACCAAAAAACCAAAAATATTTTGGATGGATTTCCAGGACAGCAGAACGATACAAATTTGGTCAAGACATTTCTACTTAGAAAAAAAAATGAGAATCAGGGTCCAATGGCCTATATTCACCACTGGTCTCCACTGGAGACTAATGGACTAATAGGAATAAAATATTTCTCAAATAGAGCCACCACCCTCTCTAAATCAAAAGGGGGTTATTCAGTCTTTACGATAATTTAGTCATTCACTCCATAGGAAATGAAGATGAACCATAAATACATGATGGACGTACTTGTGACACATATTCAGAAACACTTGTATGTGTAAAACAGGGTTTTGTTTTCCTCCAGATTCCATTCTGAATAATGTAGTGATATCATAGATTTCCTCAAAGTCTAAACACAAAGAATCTCTGTGAAAGGAAGATGAGAGGCATTTTCTGGGGATTATAAATATAGCTAATTTTTCTAAAAGGGAGAATAATGAATTACATTAAAATTAGATTGACTTTTAGTCCTGAGTCAAAAATATATAAAAACCCTTATTTTCAATGGCAACACAATTTCCCATTGTAAAATTCCTTTTTATGCATTTATTACATAAGCCAATGTTTCTTTTAATGAGGAATCTCAGAGTAATTTCAAGAAGGCTACAAAGACCTTGATGACATAAACGAGGACCCCATTAGGAAACCAGTGGCAGGCTCTTTCCTCACTTCCTGTCTTCTCCTCAGGCCATTTCTCTTTATAATCCCAATCACTTCCACTTTCAAACAACGTTTCCTTTTTTTCCCCTTTTCCTCAGCAATAGGATAAGGTACAAAACATTCATTCAATCAGTCAGCAAATACTGAGTCCCTATGACATCTGTAGCAAAGTAAGTACTTGAGGTTTGCCCTACCTTCATCTGACGAGCTTACAGGATACCTCTTCAGCCCTTCTGTTTTCCCAACTCTCTTTCACTGTCTCTCAGTGGCAATTGAAAAGAAAAATCAGGGAATGTTTAAAACTTGTTTCTGTTGGTCACACAGATGTACTGAGATTAAAACAACATGCATTTTCAATATATATACCTTCACCTCTCCCTTTCCTTCAGTATTTAAACCAACTGAAGTCTCTTTCATCTTAAAAACATGAAATCCAAAAGAAAACAATAAACTTTTCCTATGCATCACTCTACCTCTAAAGAGAGAGAGGTCCGGAACTCTCTTTTCTTGCCATTCCCTCACTTCTTACACTCTTCTCTGCCCACACCATTCTGGCTTCTGTATCATTATTTTTCCAAGGCCTCTAATAACCAACACAGCATGGAATCCAAGAACACAAGGGGAACTTTGAGATCCATATCTTCTTTGACCTCTCAGCACTATTTCAACCACCATAGCCACTTCTTCCTTCTTTAAACACTCTCTTGTCTGACACTCTTCTTGACACTCCACTTTACAGTTCCCTCTCTGTCTCTCAACTTTCTCTGTAAACCCCTTTCCTTCTTTAGCCCATTCTCGGAATAGTGGAGCTCCTCTGAGCTGAGTTCCAGGCCCTCTTTTGATTCACTAGATAATCACATCCACTTACACTGTTCTCATTCTCACCTACTTGCCAACGCCTTCCACATGTACATCTCCTCCCTGGACCATTATACCATGCTCCAAAACCCGTTTATCCAAACGTCTACTCAACATCTCCACTGGAGACATGCTCAACACTGGGCCTGTCACGAGGGTGCCCCTTCCAGCATTCCTTATTTCAGGAAGGGCACCACAAAGCACCCTGAGGCTCAAGCCAAGATCCAGAAAGTCACCCTAACTCCTCCCTTCACCCCACCCTATCCCCAGCTAATAAATACTACTGCCATGCAGAGCCTCCGTGATTTAATAGGTTTTCCATCTGACACTTCTCTGCATCTCCACTAACACCACTTAGCATCTTTTCTGTGGACCGATAAAATAGGTTACAGAAACACTGTTTTATAGTGCATATCCGGCCCTACCATTCTCTAGCTAAAATAAGTTCCTTTCCTTCTCTCTGCCGAACTCCTGTGTACAAGGTCCTTCACGATCAGAACCCTTCCTTGCGCTCGCTGTCTGGATTCTGGCATCCTCCTCTCTCTCGGGTCACTGCACGTGAGGGTTGGCTCACCTGAATACCTGCCTTCAAACAAACTGCTCCCTATATGCTTTCCTTTCCTTGTATTCTTCACCGAACCACTTCCTGTTTCACATCTCATCCTCAAAGGATCAGGGACGCCTTCCTGGAAGTTCCAGCTGCCCGCCCATGCCCCATTACGAGCAGTCTAGTGGACTGTACCGAACACTCATTACACTCACGGTTTCTCGCTCAGTGTGTCTTTATTCTCCAATAATCTGCAGACTTGGTGAGAGAAGCATTATTTTGTTCCCAATTAATATTTATTGAATAAATTAATGAAATAATGATTGGATATCTATCATCCAGGGATAGATGCATTAAAATATAAAGGAGTTAGATAAGTAGATAAGGAGTTAATATGAAGACCAAGAACGAAGTGAGTTCTAGACTAATTTTCAAGGAGAGTAATAGATACAAACTAGGAGATAAAAGGGACAAAGCTTTAAATGTAGCAGAGAATAAATGCACTACTACATAAATATGATAAACAAGCATAGTGGACCCTGGATTACTACTACTGTTTTATAATTGAACAAAAGTAATTAAAACTGTGATTTTCAAAATGTTTTAGAAACAATTAAGGCGGTTTCTCCTTTTGCTTCATTTTCTAAGCAGTGCTAAATTATTTTATGGTTATATGTTTATATTAAATTTCATGATTGCTATATATTACAAATGCATTTAACATGAGATTGTACACTATAAATAAATATCACAATATGTTCAAGTGAAAACCACACACAATGAAATAAGTTGGTTACTTAGTTCAGCTCATCACCTTACTAATGTGATCAGGTCAGCCAGGACCTCAAAATTTCTGTAGTCCTGGAATAGATTATGAGCAACCTGAGAGCAGAGGCTAAGAAAATTCCTAAATTGCTTCTCCATTTTCTTATCGTGGTAAATGTATGTAACAAATTTTGTTATTTTAACCATTTTAAGTGTACAGTTCTGTGGCATTGCTAACATTCCTGCTGCCCCTGGGCAGAAATGAAAGGAGGTTCCCATCTTTATGCTACAGCTTTGGCAAGAGATTTACATTGTTTTTTTTTTTTTTAGGAGGTACCGGGGATTGAACCTGGGACCTCATACATGAGAAGCAGGCGCTCAACCACTGAGCTACACCTGCTCCCAACATTACACGCTCCAGTATCCTTGGTGTCCCTCCCCAAAGAGACAACAAATCACCAATCTCTGCACAAGGAAGAGACACAGTCCCCCATCTCCAGCACCTACACTACACCCTAGCTCCGCGCGCGTGAGGCACAAACCAAACACGTATTTAAGTGAGTGCACTACAGGGGACACCATCTAACCAGCTCTAAATTTCATACTCAATTTGCAACCTGTAGCCCTCAGAACAGCAGACAGTCCCCAGGGCAACCTGCCATTTTCCTTAGAGAAATAACATCTATTCTGACAGATATCTAGTAAAACCTCCTGGGATTTGGTGGAAAATGCTTTTTTATGGGTAACCCTTAACACTTTGAATCAAACTCATTTTTCTTCTCTAAGTATCCATCCTTGGTTAACTTTCCTGAATTTTATATTCCTGTCCTCCTGTCAATTAATTTTCATTCTCTTTATTGCAAAGTGTTTGCCATTGTTGTTGATGTTGTTGTCATATAGAATATTTTAAAAGCATTTATCAGATGGATAAATTTATTTAATGAGTTTATTAAACGCATTACGTTAGTCGTTTGATAAATATTTTCTGAGGAAAAATTCCGTGCCAAGCACTGTCCTAAATACTAATAGTACAATGTGAATGGAATAGGTATTGCCATTCGCTCTCGTGAAGCTGACAATCTGGTGTGGGAGACAAGCACTAAACAAGAAACACAATAGCATCAAATTCTGTAATAGTTGTAAGCATATAAAGGAAACAAATATGGCAAAATGTTAGCAAATAAAGGGTGGGCCACTCATTTAGATAGGGTAGCAAGGAAGGCCTCTCTAAATACGACAATTTAGCAGAGGCCTGGAGGATGGTAAGAAGCCAGACATGGCGAGACTTGAGGGGTGAGAGTGCGAATCGATGTGGAGAGCTTCAAGATATAATTTGCAAATAGAATCACTGAGATTTGCTGATAGATTTAAACACAATTATGCATATTTACAGGAACATCCCAATACTATTAATTCATACAAACATTCAGTCATGACTTAACTTCGCATTGTGATTATAATGGGTATAATCAGTCAGATGGATGACACTAATTTAAAGCAGAGAATAATTTAGAGAAAATATTGAAAACACATCCACAAGGAAGGTTCTTTGGAAGGAATGTTAACCACCTTTTCAGTGGAATAAGCCCTTTATAGTCATTTAGCAACGTATTAAGCACTTTAGTCTATGCCTGATAAAAACAAGTTCAGTACAGTAGGAGTATCGAGCCTAATGTACCCTTTATTAATTTTTGTTAAAAGGAGGGTTAGCTCTAATTCCACTAACTCAGCATGCCGTCCCTTTCCTTATCCGGTAAGAACGCCCCTTTCTCGCCCAGACATGGGGTTTGGGGTGCTCATGGCCCATGCCTGCTTGGTACCTGATCTCACTGGTCACAAAGAATTAGTGCAGGGAGAAGCACGTATCCAAATGGGGCGTCCTCTGTTGAGCTGCACAGGGAGAGGTGGCTCTCACTTCCTGATGTAGAACTGAAACTGTCAGCATCAAGGAAGCCTGGGTTCTGCATGAGCCTGAGATAACAAATGGGAGCAGAATCAACCAGAAGATAATAGGAAAGAGTAACGGAGAGCTTCTGAAATCAAACGAGCTTAAGCTAGTCTGAACTGAGTTTATCCCACTCCAACTGAGAGAGTCCTGACTTGTAGGAAGGAAATAATTTAATAAAGACAACCCAAAAGGTACAGGGAGGAAAGTCTGAAAGGGTTAGGCTGGAGGTTGTAAAGGCTGAAAAGCCAACATTAGAGTTTTGGATTTTTGTTCATTTCTTTCACTTTAATTTAGAGTGGAAGTCTGTATATTTATTTGTAAGTAGTTCTAATATGCCCCTGGTAGAAATTCAAACAAAATCGATCCACTTTGGTGTGCATGCATGGGTGTGCCTGGTTTAAGAAGGCATATGTAGCATATCTCTAGAAGGAGACTCAAGAATCTGCTAACACTGCTTGCCTATGGGAAACTCAAACAAAAGGATAGGAGTCAGAGAGACAGCTATGGGACCTGCCAGAAATATATCCAACCGACAAACACGGCAGGCAGATTTTACACAGCACATTTGAAAGCAGTGGTGGGAAAACATAGAGCCGATAAATTTAGATATCCAATAAAATGATTACATTAGGTTGTTACTGACAAAAACTAAGTCTAGTGAGTGTGGCTACTATGTCTGAAAGTCTATTTAGCTCCACTGAGTATGAAACATGTGGGGGAGAACATGCAAAGCTAAAAATAATCTGCTTATACCATTGAGAGAAGGGGCAGATGGTATAAAACGCATGTTCTGTAAGGACCTCATGTAAGTTTGAACCTGTCCTAGCCTGTGCAGGACTTTGAAATCTTGAATTGTTAACACGTTCATGCATAGATATTTTGTTAAAATTAGTGAAGTGTAGTTGAGGATGGTCTGCAGGGAAGGACAGCCAAAGAAAGGCAGGTGCATAATTCCCTAGGCTAATGCCATAGAAATGGGGAGAAAGACAAGAAGAACGGAGCATGTGGGCCCAACATACTCCCCAGCCACTTGTGAAGCTCAGAGACCCTTTTCTGGCCCCTCCCCTGCAGACCTTCCTCCTCTTCTTCTACACAGTCTACGTCAGCAAATTGGCTCACGCTTGGCTCTCTTAGACTGCCACCTATACCTTAAAGATAACCAAATACTCATCTTTAACTCTCATTTCTATCCCAGATGTCAGCTCCACATTTCTACCTAGAACTCTCTTTCTGGGTGATCCAAAGCACTAGCATGTAACATACCCACAACTGACTCAACATTCTCCATCTCCCAAACCCATGCCTCCTTCAGATTCCCAGTTAAAACATCCAATTTGCAGTTATCAAGATAGTGAAAAAGCAACTTACAAAATAGGGGAAAATAGCTGCAAATTATACATCTGATAAGGATCTAGGATCCAAAATATATGAATAACTCTTACAACTCAACAAGAAGACAAACACTGAACTAGAAAATGGGCAGACAACTTGAATAGACATTTCTCCAAAGAAGATACACAAACGGCCAAAAAGCACATGAAAAGATGCTCAATACCAGGAGTCATTAGGAAACACAACTCAAAACCACAATGAGACACCACTTCACCTCTAGTAGGATAAATGAAAGTGTTGGCAGAGATGTGGAGGAATTAGAACCCTCGTACATTGATGGTGGGAATATAAAATGGGATAACAGCTGTGAAAAACAGTTGGGCAGTTCCTCAGAAAGTTAAGCATACAATCACCACATGGCCCACCAATTCCGCTCTGAGGGACATACCCCAAAGAATCGAAAACAGGTATTCAAGCAATTACTTGTACACAAAATGTTCATAGCAGTATTGGTCACAACAGCCCAAAACAGAAACAACACACATGTCCATCAATAGATGAATGGATAAACAGAATGTGTTATATGCATATAATCGAATATTATTTAGCCATGAAAAGTAATAAATTACTGATCCATGCTACAATGTGGTTGACCCTTGAAGATATTATGCTATGGGAAGGAAGACAGGCACAAGAGGTCAGATACGGTATGATTGCCTTTATATGAAATATCCAGAATAGTTAAGTCCCTAGAGACAGAAAGCAGATTCGTAAGTGCCAGGGGCCAGAGGGAAGGGGGGATGGGAGAATAACTGCTTCACTAGAATGGGGTCTCCTTTGAGGGTGATGGAAATGTTTTGGAGAAAAGTGATGGTTGCACAAGATAATGAATGGATTAAATGCTACTGAACAGTACATTTTAAAATGGTTCATCTTGTTATATGAATTTTACCTCAAATAAAAAAATAGTATCATCAGTCATTTAATTATCCAAACTAGAAATCTCTGAATTGCCTTCACAATGTTTACACCAGAATTTGCCCTTCTATCCTGTTCTGTAAAGGGGAGTACTAGCCATCAGTTGAAATTCAACTCCAGTGACAGCTCCTCTGAAACTTTCATCAACCTCCCCAGAAAGTTATTAACCCTCTTGGGTGCATCTATTGTGTTTTGCAGATGTCTTCGTTACGGAATTTGTAACACTGCATTGTGCGGATTTTACTTATGTGACATTCTTTGCCCTCAAACTGTGAGTTCCTAGAGGGCAAGAGATGTTTCTAATGCAATTTTCAAGACCCAGAATCTAGCACAGTTATCTATCATATAAGAGAAGTTCGACTTCGTTCCTTTTGGATTTATTTATACCACTTGATTCCATTTCACAGAGTAATCCATTTTATCATGGAATGCATTACTAAACTAACATTTCAATACACAGCATTAACTTTACATATATTTATAATCTCACCATAAGAATATGCACAAGAAAATGTATGACAGAAGTGAATATCAGGTGGATGATTTTAGCTCTACAGCTGCTATTATTTATACTTGAAGACTTCTGAACCATGTGAGTAATGGCTTATAGTATAAATTCATGTGATTGCCATGTGTAGGCTATGTGAGAAAAAGAGAGGGAAAGAGAGTGGTACACATCTGTGTTATTAAAACTGTGTCTATGTTTAAAGCAAGTATTTTCAGACTTCACAGGATTGTTGGGTACAAATCCTCCATACTTGGTCTACACTGAACTAGATTTTCAGAATTTTGTCTTTGTTTTTTTTTACCCTCAAGTCAGAGGCTAAATCTGATTCACTCAAGTACTTGTTTGGAGAGCATAACCACATCCTTGTTAATATTTTGTTAATCATTTAGATTAGATTTTGGTTGTTACAACATCCCACCAATATCCCACCCACGTTTCTCTTCAATGTCCGATGTTAAATAAAAAGTAAAAGAGAAAATTCAATTCTGTTGCATTCAACAAACGTGTATTGATCATCACTAATGTACCAAGTGCCCTGCTACAGGTCTTAATATAGAAATGACAGAGATTCAGATAACATTCATTCTCAAAGCTCTCAGTTACGTAAATTGAAGGAGTCAGAATAAAACTTTAGAAACGTCTTAATCTTATCACATGTATCCTGTGTGCAATCCAATAAGTAAATCTTTAAGGCACAGGCAAAGTTAGCCAAAGGATACCGATATTTTTAAATGTTTAACTTCTTTTCACAAAAAAACAAAAAGATTTTTTCACTACCAGTTTAGAAATATAATTATACATATGTTTTTTTTCTTTTTTATGTTTTCTTCTCATGGTATTTTGAGTCAGAATTTTTTCAGTGAATCCTGAAGGCTCTTACAGTTTTTACATTACTCAAAAGAAGGACATTTCCTCAGAATATTCATATTCTTGACCTCAAGAAAGCCAAATTTATAGAGAAATTACTCTTAAAGAGAGCATTTTTAAACACCCTCAAGCATAAAAATGGATTCTAAATATGTGAACTCTAGTTTTACAATCAAACAAGCAAAAAAAAAAAAATCAACAAGCACAATCTAATCAACAACCAAATGATGATGGAAAAATTTACCAACTTAAAATATTAAAATTTAAACCCAACATTCTTAAAAATATGATCAGACACTTCCAAGGAGAGGACAGGGTGAAAGGAAAGCCAAGGCCGCTTCGAAGGCTGACACCTTTCTCTGGGCCTGGTGCCAGCCCTAGAAGCCTGCCTGCATTACCAAAACCCCGCTGCCTGAAGAGCCCCTGACCTCAGCAGGTGCAAAATAAAACAGCCTAGTTTTGTGACCCTTGAAGACAAGACAATATACTGTGGAATCCTACAAATTTTAATACTTCTCTAATATTGCCAACACTGCAATGAAAATCTATACAACACGGGCTCGTATCACGGCTTTCTGCTCTACTTTAATAAGAAAGAAATTCAACTGCAGAAATGCAGAAAGGTACTGATGAGATTCTGCGTCTTGCTACTGTGAGCAAGTAGATCACTCAGTACGTGTCACTCCCCGGAGAAAGAGTCATAAGAAGAGGTTTTAAAAGTCATGAAGGAAAGTCCAGGGCAGCTTCTTGCCGTCCAGGGTGATGGTTTTAGGAGCTGTGGACCGGCCCCGCTGCCTCACCTGGACGTAAAATCATCTGGAGCACACTCTTCATTTAAGGGTGGTGAGGAGGAGATGACTGCGGTGTGAAATCAGGGGGTGAGGAACTGTTTTCCCCTTTCTAAAGCAGCATCAATTAAGCCCAGGGGAGGTGGGTACAGTTTACTAGTTAATTAGTCCAGGGCTGTGGTTCTTTCATGTGTAATTCAGCACAAGATTACCTGGTGTGCAGCTCTTCAAAGCACTGGGGGGCAGGGAAGCCAAACAATGCAGGAGAGGTCAGGGCAGAAAGCAGGGGCCCCAGAACAAAAGCCGCTTCTGCCTGACCTTCATCCTGCTGTAAATAAAATGAGGTTCCGAGGGCCCCCGCCCCCACGGGTCCAGCGAGGACAAACCGCTCCTGGCCCAAAAGACATGGGATTAACTAATAGTGTTATAACTCAATTAGAAAGAAAACAGAGAGCCAGAGAAATGCAAATAGGGATATAATGATTATAATCACTTTCTGATAGATAGCATACACCAAAAATATCGACACACTCTATTAGATGTGCGACCAAGTCTGCCCAGGTAACATTCAGCAAAATTAGGAAGGGAGGCTTCTATTTGAGGACACATTACCTTGTTCTAGTGAGTCAGAAATTGAGCAGTTTGCTAATGGAACACCTCTCCTTGTGAATTCTAAATTGATGAGGTAATTTTTTTGAATTGTTGTTTCTAAACATTCTGGTTGTAGACAGGTTGATAAATGCAGGTGAAGAAACATTAATGTATAAATTGAGCCAAATAATATATGATTTCAGCTGTGGTATCCATTTAAAGAAAAAAATAATAAATTTTTCGGGATTTTCTTAGTAGGTTCATTCAGAAGGAATGAGGAAAAGTATCTACTGGAACAGATGGAATCTGGTACCTCTGAAAACCAATGCCATGAGAAATTCTAAAACAGAGAACACAGTGTCTGAAGATATCAAGAAAAAGCCTGCCATAAAGAGTTTTAACCTAATTTTAAAGATTGCAGGTTCAGAAGAAAATGACTTAATCTCTAGCACTGATTTTACTTGTTTTTGCTCCAAGCACAACTTCAATAAAAACAGTCTCCCCACCCCCCAGCCCCACACATGAACGCACACACACGATAGATGGGAGAGAGGGAGAAAGAGGAAAAGAGAGAGAGAGACACACACAAATCATACATGTTTATACATACACAAAACCAGACTTCTGATCCATTAAGTCAAAGGCATTTGAGCGATAGGGAGGTGGACAAGAAAGTGAAGAAATTGTGAAAATGTTCTTAGCACTTCTTTACAGCTCTATATCTATATTAAGAATGAACAATGAGCCAGCGATGGGAGAGTTGAATAAAAACAGAATTATCTGGTGGCACAAGAAAAAGAAAGCCACCAAAAGAAAAGTATGGAAAATGTACTTGAGACTTACATGTGCCTAAAGATTCACTTTTAAATTACTGAGGACAAGGAGAATACTATTATCTTGACCATTCAAAATAAGCAGTTCCAGGCTCTAGCTACATAAGTAATAATCCAGCAAAGTAAGTATCTTTCATCTTTTTTTTTTCTTTCCCTCATTCATCTATAAGAGTCAAAACCTGCCCGGACTAAAAGATTGAAAATCAGCTCAGACTGAAGAGCTAAAAAAGCAGCCTTGCCACGAATCAGGCTAGGGGACAGACACAGATGAGCCAACCAGAGAGTAACAGTAAATGCTGTCGAGCCGCAGCTGCGAATGCCAAACAGAGCTGCCATTCTTACGCACGCTGTCCCAGACCAGCTTTGCTATTTTCATTTCTTACTGGGGATGCCCAGCTGCTGCTAAACCTGGCCTCAGCTTTGATAACCCTGATCACTAGTTAATCACCCCTTGTAACCCTGCCTCAGGAACAGCTACCCATCCAAAACCATTCCCGCTTCCCTGAGACTTTCCCCAACCTCACAAAATCAAGGCCAGACTTGACTGATCTTTCTGGCACTCTTCAAACATACACGAAAGTGGTGATCACTCTCCGCATCTACAAAAAAAAAAAAAGCTACTTTACTGTCAAATCCCCATTCCCTCCTTCCTCTTGTCAAGGGAATTCCATCATATCTGTCCCTCACTGCAAGTCAACATATCTGACTTTGTCAGGCCACAGGATTGTTCCCGGTATTCTTTGGCTAATTGGGTTTTTTATGCATTCAGTAAATAATTATTGAGTATCTACTTAGAATGCACTGGTGTTCTGGGCAAGATAAATGTGAATAAGTAGCATTCGTTGCTTTCCCAAGGGACCTACTATCTAGGAGAGATAAAATAGATATATAAATAATGTAATAAATGCCCAATATAATCAATGCAAAAGATAGATAAAAACAAAGCACTCTGTATTTCCAGAGGTTAGAGGGAGGAACACCAGGATGGGGCTCTAAGGCTGCTCAGAGGGAAAGGAGCATAGGGACTGGACCTTAAAACAGTGAGATTTCAGGAGGCCTGGGGGAAGGCAATCCAGGTGGAGAGGAGAGCAGGTAGTAAAATGGAAAGACTAGAAAGACCAGCATGTGTCCAGGAAATGACAACCTTTCTGGGTGGAACACAAGGAATGTATCTGAAGTTACTGGGAAGTCTGGCCAAAATAGGAGACTAAAACGAATGTATTCTAGTTGGTAGATGACATGCAACCACTGAAGGTTTCTGATTAAGGCAATATTTTACTCAGAGCTATACTTTAGGATGATTTACCCTATAATGACATGAGAGCCTGGGAAGATAGAAGGCAATGTAAATTGTCCCTGTGGGAGTTAACTAGGGCTGCAAGTAGGCCGGTGATGCAGGAATGGAAAGGAGAAAAGCATCTAAAAGAGACAGAAAGGTAAGGTCATCAGAAAACGGCAACAGAGAGGGCACAGGAAGGCTGAGGCCTGGAGCCGGGGGAGTCCTGAGACCGGAGAAGCAGTAAAGGAGGGGACAAAACTGGGGAGGGGAGACACCGCAGTGGAGGAGAGTCCTGGCTTTACATCCCCAGGCAATCCAGCCCATATCAATCCTAATTCTCAGTCCTTCTCTCTTCTACTTCCCGTACGTGTCCTGGAGAGCGAGAGAGCGAGAGAGAGCACAATATTTTTAACTTAAGGAAGTGAACATCTCATGGGGAAAGCTGGGTTTAGGTACCAGTTCATCTGCTCCTAGCTGTGTGAACCCAGGCAATTATTTAACTGTTCTAATCGTCAATGTCTTCCTCTGTGCAAGGGAGATTTTAATAGCACCTACCTCAGGGGGCTGTTGTGAAGATTAAATTAAATTAATGAGGGATGCAGTGCACTTGGCCAAACGCTGATATTGTTTATGGGATTCAGACCCT
>PVKH010001337.1:8194-31202 GCA_004027955.1 Chaetophractus vellerosus | reverse complement strand
TGCCCCACCTCCCACACCTCCCACAACCTCCCACATATACATCCTTCATCAGTGTGACACATCCCCTGTAATAGATATACACATTTTGGGGCTTTGCCACCATGCATGGACCACAGTTCAGACTGCAAACCACCCTCTTTCCCACACAGTTCTGCATGGTACATGGTGATATAAAATGGCCTATATCCTTCATTGCAGCATCACCCAAGACAATTTCCAAGTCCCAAAAAAGCCCCTGTATTACAACTGCCCTTCCCTCTCCCTGCCCCCAAAGTGTCCAGTGGCCCCTGGTTCCACATGATTTTGTAATTTCTTCCATTGCATGAATCACAACAAGTTTATAACAGGACACCAACAAGTCCAATCAAGTCCATAGCTCTTTCCCCCATCCCGAGGAGTCTAGAATGGTGATGTGCCTGAATGCATATTTTGATACATCCAGATGGTAATATTAAATTGATAAATGGAAATTATTAAAAGACCTCTATTCAAATGGCCAAAAATTAAGTATCAAGTGCTTATTTCAATAAATAAATATGGATATAATTTAAAATAATAAAATAGTTATTTTGACAAATTTGCTTAGTGATTTTGGTATTGTAAGATGTTTGCTTGGAACCAGTTTCAGAAGTCATTTTGGTGACTTGTGTATAGAAGGTATATAAAGTGTGTTTTTATTATTAAGAAATAAGAAAGCAACTTTGTCCTAAGATAAAATCATTGTTTATTAAGAAAGAGCAGAATGGGAACAAAATCTGAGTGAATACAGAAAGTGCCTTGAAAAAGAATTTTTGTGGTCAGAGTTAAGTAAGATTTTAATGGGTTTATATATAAAGCTTTGATGGATTTATTATCAAATAGTATATTGATGGAAAGTTAAAATTTTGTCCTTTCTCAAAGTTTCTTAAATCATTGGTCTGTTTTAGGAAAGGTTTATAATAAGTTTTTCTCCTGAATAGTCAGTATACCAAAAAGAAAATCTGTTTAATCAAAGTAGCTTCTTATACTTTAACTTTATCATTTCCTTGGAGAAACAAGTTTTATCACTTTTAAAAGAACATAATGTTCAAACCTTCTTTCTCAAAGTCAAATCCTGAAAAGTAGATTTTTATTTCAAACTTACAAGTAATTTGTTCCTTTACCTAGAAAAGTGTAAAATACTAAAAATAGTTAAATTCATTTGATATATTATAAGTTGAATGATGTATTTGAAACTGTTGTACAAGTAAAAGAAATTTTCTAACCTTATGATAATTAGAATTGTTAAGTAAAAGTTTCATAGGAATACTTAAAAATATATAAAATTCCTGAAAATTTAATAATGTTTCAATATAATATTGAATAAAAGTATAATGCTATTAATCATAATTTTAATTATTTTAAAATATTATAATAATATGTGTCACAGAAACTACCTCTCTGCCTAAAAATCACAAGGCAGATGCTTTAACTCAAGTTTATCTCATTTACCCCACTGCTGCTAAAAAAACAGGTCTACAGCTAGGAAAAGAAAGCAGCCATTAGGGCTGCCAGGGGTAGTACATAACAACAAATTATATTAAGTTAAAATAACAACACTGCAGTATACAGCAGTCCCAAATATTGCTAGTTTGTTGCAAAAAATTAATAGCCAGTTATGTCACTATCATTTTATTTTTAAATTTGCTAAGGCTTTAAACAAGTCAAGCCAGCCCACATTCCCCTTCCTGTAAAGTAGCCAATAATAAATCAAGTTTATATTCAACACTGTGAGCTACAGCTCCAATTCCCATTATAATGTTAACAACCAAACTGATGCAGGTATTAAAATTACAAGTTTATGTATTGCCCCACAGCCCAAATAAGAAATAATAATTTATTGTTACCTATGACTCAAACCATACAAAATAATTAAGGTTATTCTTTTTTATTTTATTTTATTTTTTGGTTACATATCCCCCCCTTTTTTCTGACTGCTCTTCCTTTGTTCATTTTTGTGTTCTTCTGTGTCTGCTTTTGTCTCTCCCCATTGTGGTGATGTGCTGAGTCAGCTCACCATGCAGGTGGCTTGCCCTGCTCACGGGTGGCTCTGCTCTGCTTGTGGGAGGCTCTGCTCCATTCACGGGCAGCTCTGCTCTGTTCGTGGGTGACTTGCCCTGCCTGTGATGGCTTTACCCTGCCTGTGGCAGCTTTTTGCCCTGCCCATGGTGGCTTGCCCTCTCAAGGTGGTCTGCCCACTTGGAGAGGTCCCAGGGAACCAAACCCAGGGCCTCCCATGTGGTGAACCAGTGCCCTATCCACTGGGCTACAGCCAGCCCCCTAATTAAGGTTATTCTAATCATGCTACCAAGAATCTTAAATACTTAAGAAATAAAATGTATTCATTGGATGTCTGATAGTTAAAAGTCTATGAATTATATAAAATATACTTAAATACTAATCAAAATTTTAATGCACTACATTGCCTACTTAAGTAATTTGATAACTTGTATGATACACATAAATGTATTTAACTAAATGTATATGTAAATCTCTTGTTTTAAGTTTAGACAGTCCTGAAACTGAATGTATTAAGAAAAAGTTTGGTAAGTATTTTTCAAACCTAAAAAGTAAAACATCATGCAAAAAGCTTTGTTAATCAAAAAACCAATGCCTTGTCAGTTATCACTTTTCACATTTCAGGAAAAGTAATGGAGACTAAAATAGTATCACATCAAGGATGTTTTGTAAGAAATTAAAAGAAATAAAGTACATTTAAAAAGGTGTATTCCTCCCTGCAAGAGCTGGCCAATCTTCCAGGGACTGATGCATAAACCTTAAAATGTACTGCTCAGGGAGTGTTGTGCTCCTTCCTCAGGAGACTGGCCCCTTCCTCAGTAATTAGTAAAATGCTAACAAGTTGGCATCTCTAATATCAAATTCATTAATCATAAACACAGTCAATCAAAACTCTAGCATCAGCTGCTAATTCAACACTTCCCAGCTAAAAGCTAAACATTGGTAAGTATATGTATATAAAACTGCTCTATTTATTTGTCATTCAGTGACATCGTTCAACATGGACTTAATCTTTTAATTGATTATGTTATTCACATTTCTCACTCTAATTGTCAGTATAAACTTATTAAACTAAATAAACATATTAGCATTTATCTTATATTTATCCAGGATTCTAGCCAATAATAAGCCAAGTATATCAGTGTGTCCCCTGGTTTAGTAAGCATATGAATGTATGTATATATATATCATAAAAGATTGGAATATAACAGTTAAACCCCTGTTTATAAACAATCATTTACTTATTTTATATTCTTTCAATTATTATTAAAAAATACACTAACTAAATGTCAAAGAAAAAGTCCTACCATAAGAAATGTTCAATAAACCTAACATGTGTCAATGTTATATCTTGAAGGCTTTATTCTCTGCTCATTCTGCCTTCCTACAAACATGTATTTATCCTTATTACAGCCCCCTCAAAAACACATTTAGCACAACTCTATAAACATCCCCAGAATTCCTTTACCCAAACAAATAACCCCAAGTGTCAAGCAATTATTGAAAAAAGTAATCATTTACTAAAGTTAATGTTACAAAAACAAAAGGGGGGAAATGGTGAGGTGTGATCAGTCATTATTTATGATAAATTTTCTAAACTGAAAGTCAGAATCATATACAACAGGAGCAGAACTTTTCTGTCAAAAATCAGGCAAAAGTATAGAAACAAATATTAAACAACCAGTTTATTGAAAGAATGAAGATAATAATCAATGGGAAAAGGCAGAAGTTAAGATAGGGGGTTGTGGTTTTGCTCTAATCATTACAGATAAAGAAGATGAGCTTTAGTTCCCATCCAGGTGTCTGAAACCTAGACATGAACAAGAGAAGTCGAAATGATAAGGAGCAGCATTTGGCCGAGTCACCCCAGCAGTCTTCTACTCCCACCTGGGATCAGCTGAAGAAGCTGACACAAAAAGAAGAAAATATGGTAATTTCTAAAGGCAAAATGTCAATCTAACAGGTATTCCTTTCTATGCTTACCTTGACCACCACAGCAGTAAGTAGTGCACCTTCACGTAATTATACATATTGGGATTATATTGCCAATTCTCCCCTTTAGGAATTATTGACCTGCTTATATTAATCAATCTTTTTGTTTTCCTGAGCCCACTGATTCTTGCCTTCCTCTATAACCTGAGGAAGAAGGGAAATTTATAGAAAATTTAACTTTACATTTCATAGACCACCCTCTGTGTATCAGACATGATCTTATATGCATGCAGCCTCAGAATTGCATTGTGGTTTTAACAGAGAGAAATCAAACTCAAATTTATATTCTCATTTTCCCTTCTTCACCATAGAAATCAGAAGATATGATTAATGTTACATATATATTAACAATTCAACCATAACCACTAATGACAGTAACCCTTATTTCTGGAATTTTTGTAATATGGCATCTACTAACAGCTCAATAAATTGGATAAATCAAGGAAGATTTATCCCACAAGCATGGGACACTAAACTTAACAGAAGTCAAAATTATTTGTGGAAATTATTTTTGGGAACTGGCCCAATATTTGTATGGCAAGGCAATAAAACTAATATTACCAGTTTAAAATGAAAATCAACTCAATTCCTTACAGTATGTGTATGAGATCCTATGTTTTTATCATTGGAAAAGTAACTTTTGGTGTAAAGAACATTAGTTGCTCCAAATGCTCTTTGTTTACATGTCTTAAGAATTCATCTTTGCAGGAAAATCAAACTCTTTCCTAGCAAGAAGAAGAAAAGGACTACGGCTACCATTCCAGATGACCAAACATTGGCAGCCATCTCCAAAAACCCAGTTGCTGTGGCACTTCCTCGACCATTATTTGAAAAGAACTAAAAGACTGATTGGACTTTTGATAGCAGCAATTTTGGGAATAATTGGCATTATTACTGCCACCGCTGTTGCTGGAGCAGCTCTACCTCAGGGGGATAAGGACTCAACAATATGTTAAAGACTGGCATAAAAAAGCAAGTGAGATGAGACATAGCCAATCTCACATTGATACAGAACTGAACAATCATATGAATGATCTTGAAATGGCTATTATACATTTGGGTAATCAAATCTACAATTTAAACTTGTTAAGAGCTCTTAAATGTGATTGGAATGAAAGTTCTTTTTGTATTACTTATTTGCCTTATAATAAGAGTGCACATGATTAGGAAGAGGTAAAGAATAATTTGATTGGATATAAACATAATATTTCTTTAGATATTTTAGAACTGCAGAAGAAAGCATTAAGCAAATCTCAAAATGAATTGAAAGGAACCCCTGGTGCAGAAGTTTGGAATGAATTGTCTGAAAATTTAAATACTGTCAATCCATTTCACTGTTTGGAAACAAAAACAGTTCAAATGTCTTTTGGATTAGATTAGGAATTATTATTTTAATTGTTTTCAAGGTTAGAGTTATAGCATATATTCATAGAAAAAATGAAAAATTGAATCAAATAAATGCATTTATGATAAAAAACTTAGCCATGAAAAATTAATTTTACATTATTTGTACTAGAAAGTAGTATACTTATAACCCCATGAATTCACTACTAATTAATTACATAAGAGCATCCACATAAGGAACCAGAAGAAGTATAAAATATAAATGAAATTTCCTTCCTTGTAAGAGCTAAAAAGTTTGACTGGTGGCCAATGATGGGTAAAATTCTCAGAGGAGGACAACCTAAGAGAGGCACAGCCACAAGAGCCAAAGGAGGGAGACAAGGATGACAAGGTGTCACCATGCATCATCATTGTAAAGGACCTGACTTAATTATTTCTCTAAGTGGTTCCTATGTGATGTGATATTTTAATTATCTATAAAATAAAAGAGGGGGAAATGAAGGAGTTCAGTTAAGAGCCTTGACTTGTAACAGAAACCAAGCTGCTTTGATATGTATGGGACAGGCATCTCTAAGTTTCAAGAAACTAAGATAAGATCTAGTAAGGGCCTGGTAGAGATTCATTCTGTACTTCTAGTAGTGTATCTGGTATATGTCAGATAATGATTAACAAGGTCTAATACATGCAGGAATATAAGGAGAACTGCACCATTAACCCTAAAGATTTGCTAAATTTTATAAAGGATAACTAGTCATGCAGCTACTACCTTTGCACATATGCACATGTATTTTCTTTGTTCTAAAGCTAAATAAAAGCCATAATGTTTTTGGCAGGGGTACTCTTTTTCCCTTTGGGTGGAGGGTTCCCTGAACCCAGCTGTGTCTTGTCTTTCTTTCTTATTATTTTCATCTGCAGCACCATTTCCACTGATCCAGTTTCTGAACATCAACAGTTAATCCCCACCATCAAGGCAAATAGCCTCCATGGACCTCATGGCTCTCACTGGCCAGCTGAGTAGGAGGGAGCATTCTGTGGGAGGAAAAGGAGTCTGGTGATGGGTGGAGAGTGGTTTCATATCCATGGGTTTGGACACCTGAGCCCTCTTTGAATCTAAGGGAGGATACCAGCCAGCACTTTGGTGACCCTGGGAAAAGGGGAGAGGGGAATCTACTCAGGCATGCTGACATACCCAGCTGCCCTGGGAGAGAGGAACTTTATCAGGAAAGTGGTGGAGAAGGGCAAATAACAAACCTGGCATTAAAAGCCCAACTTGCCTAAGCAATATGGGGGTAGGAAGAGCCCAATAAGCTTTAAAAAGTCTATTTAGTCTATAGATTCCTGCTTTGCATGTAAAAGGTCATTGGATTGAGTCCCAAAACCTACTAAGAGAAGGGATAAAGGGAGAGTTAAGACACAACTAACACCTTATGGTAAGGAACTGAGACTGAGTTTTACTGTTTTGTTTTGAGGTTTTTTGGATTTTTTTCTTTCTTTTCCCTTTATTTTATTCACTAAAACTGGATACATCAGCTGAAGAGGGCAGGTTGCAGGGTGATTAATTGATGAGAATCGGCAGCCTGAGAAGGTCTCTAGGGGCATAACAGGGAAGTTTGTTTATACAGGTTTACTTCTTTGTTGATGATTTTTTCCTGTTTGTTGTTTTCCTTTTCTCTATCTTTTTTAAAATTTGTTTTTTGAACTACTTTATTTCTCCTCTTTCCTTCATTTTTCTGTGTTCTGACTCTTACATTTCTTCCATTCCAACACTTCTTGTTTAGTCTCCATTTTTTCATTTTTTTCCTCTCTCCTTTTCTTTTCTTTCCTGCTATTTTCTTCTCACCTGTCTGGCCTTTTAATACATTCTATTTTTTCTCTCTATTCTGTCTCTTTTGCTTTTTATTCCACCCCTTTTTATTCTTATTCCTTTGTATTTTTCATAATTTTTACTCATATTACTTAGTTTTGTAGTTTTTGCATGGTTCCTTTTCTACCTTTTTTGTATTATTACTACTATAATTATTTTTCTCTTCGTATATCTTTCTTTTTCTCTGGTCCTAATATTTTTTTCAAGGGAACATAGACAACTGCAAGATATAGAATATAAACCAAGTATCATAAAGTAACCTTACCACACCCAAATAAACAACATTAAACCCTAGAGTAGAAAGAGAAGTTAACCAACCAAATAAGCTCATAAATATAAACAGATGAACAGACACCAACAAAACATTACAACCCATATTAAGAAACAGGTAGACATGTCTCAGTCTAATGAACAAAGGGAAAAACAGGAGGAGATGCAGAATGTGGAACAACAAATCAAGGATGTTCAATCAAATATCATGAGTCAACTTAATGAACTGAAGGAAGAGATAAAAGACATTAAGAAGACACTTGGGGAATATTCTGAAGAAATTGCACACATACATAAATAGATAATGGATATGATGGTGATGAATGGCACAATACAAAACCTCAGAAATGCACTGGAAGCACATAACAGCAGGTTTGAACAAGCAGAGGAAAGAATCAGCAATGTGGAACACAGTACATCTGAAATCAGACAGATGGTAGCACAGATATATAAAAAGGTAGAAAAAAATCCAGCAAAGATTTAAGAATTTGAATGACAATATGAAACACAAATATTTGCATTGCCTTATAGGCATCCCAGAGGGAGAAGAGAAGGGAAAGGAGGCAGAAGGAGTATGGGAGGAAATAATGACTGAAATTTTTCTAATTCATTGAGGGTCATGGACATACATATCCAGGAAGTACAGCACACACTAAACAGTATAAATTCTAACTGGCCTACCACAAAACATATACTTGTCAAATTGACCAATGCTCAAGACAAAGAGAGAATACTGAAAGCAACAAGAGAAAAGAGATCCATCACATACAAGGGAAATTCAATAAGATTAAGGGCTGATTTCTCATCTGAAACCTTGGAGGCAAGATGGAAATGGTATGACATAGTTAATGTACTGAAAGAAAAAAATTTCCAGTAGAGAATTCTGTATCCAGCAAAGCAGCATTCAAAATATTCACAGATAAACAGAAATTAAGTTTATCAATAAGAAATCTGCACTTCAAGAAATACTAAAGTGAGTTCTGAAGGTTGAAAGGAAAAACCAGGAAAGAGAGTTGGAGGAGAGTGTAAGAATAATGAAAAAGATAAAAAGAGAAATAAAAGCAACATATGGCATACATAAACCAAAAGAAAATATTGCTAATTTAAGTAACTCCTTGAGGGTAATAACATTGAATGTTAATGGATTAAAGTCTCCAATCAAGAGAAAAATACTGGCAATATGGATAAGAAAATATGACCTTTCTATATGCTGTCTACAAGAAACTCACTTTAGGCCCAGGGATGCAAGAGGTGGAAAGTGAATGGATGGAAAAGAATTTTATATGCAAATGATAATCAGAAAATGGCAAGAGTAGAGATATTAATATCAGACAAAATAGTCTTAAATGCAAAACTATTGTTAAGACAATGAAGGACATTATATATTAATAAAAGTGGCAATCATTCAAATATACAGAACAATCATAAGCATGTATGCACCTAATCAGAGTGGCTCAAAATGTATGAGGCAAACATTGGAAAAACTAAGAGGAGATACAGATACCTCTACAATTAGAGTGGGTAACTTTAATACATCATTATCAACATTAGACAAAACATCTCAACAGAGGATCAATAAAAAATCAGAGATCTTGAATAATACATTAGAGGATCTGGACCTAATTTACATATACAGAAAATTATACCCAAATACAACAGGATACACATTCTTTGTGAATGCACATGCATCATTCTTAGGACAGACCACCTGCTAGGCCACAGAAAAATTCTCAATAAATTCAGAAATATTAAAATTTTAGAAAGTAATTTCTCTGACCACAATGGAATGAAGCTGGAAATCAGTAAGGGCCATAAAACAGATTAAGCATAAAGATATGGAAGTTAAAGAACCCACTCCTAGACAATCAGAGGGTCAAGGAAGAAATTGCAAAAGAAATCAGTAACCTACCTTGAAACAAATGGAAATGAAAACGTAATGTATCAAAACCTATGGGATGCAGCAAAAGCAGTGCTGAGAGGGAGATTCATAGCCATAAGTGCCTACATTAAAAAGAAGAAAGAGGTAAGTTCAAAGACCTAACTGCACACCTAGAGAAAGTAGAAAAAGAACAATAAACTAACACCAAAGCAAGTAGAAAGAAGGAAATAACAAACATTAGAGCAGAGATAGAAATTGAAAATAAGAAAACACTGGAAAAAAATAAACAAAACAAAGAGCTGGTTCTTTGAGAAGATCAATAAAATTGGCAAACCCTTAGCTAGACTAACAATAACAACAAGAAAAAAAGACATAATATGCAAATACATAAAATAAAAAAATGAATAAGGTGATATCATCACAGACCCCATAGAAATAAAGAGTATCATCATAAGATATTTTGAAAAATTTTATGCCAGCAAGATGGATAATTTAGAGAAATGGACAAATTCCTAGAAACACACAAGTACAGGACATTGATGAAAGAAAAAAAATGATTAGCTAAACTGGCCAATCACAAATAATGAGATAGAACAAGTCATCAATATCCTCCCATCTGGCCAGGACCAGATGGCATCACAGGGGAATTCTACCAAACATTCTGTAAAGAATTAACACCAATCCTGCTTAAATTCTTTCAAAAAAATGAAGTGGAGGGAGCATTGTCTAATAGTCTATGATGCCAGCATCACCCTAATACCAAAGACAAAGAAAGATGCCACAAGAAAAGAAAACTATAGACCAATCTCTCTAATAAACCTAGATGCTGAAATCTGCAACAAAATACTTGCTAATCATATTGAATAACACATCAAATGAATTGTACAACATGACCAAGTGTGTTTCATCCCTGGTATGCAAGGAAGGTTCAATGTGAGAAAATCAAAGTAATATACCACATAAACAGATCACTTGACAAAATACAGCACCTGTGCATGATAAAAAAAAAAAAACTTCCAAAGATAGGAATAGGAGGAAACTTCCTCAACATGATAAAGAGTATATATGAAAATCCCAAAGTTAAGATCATATTCAATGTTGAAATCCTAAAAACTTTCCCTATAAGATCTGGAAGAAGACAAAGATGCCCAATTTCACCGCTCTTATTTAACATCGTATTAGAGGTACTTGCTTGAGCACTTAAGTAAGAAAAAAGATTTAAAAGGCACCCAAAGGAAGAAGTAAAAATTTCCCTATTTGCAATTGACATGACCCTATCTCTCAAAAGCCCTGTGAAATCTTCAACAAAGCTTCTAGAGTTATAAATGATTTCAATAAAGTAGCAGGTTATAAGATCAATGTGCAGAAATCAGTATCATTTCTGTACCCCAATAATGAAAAATCTGAGGTGGAAATCTTGGGAAACATCCCATTACAATAGCAACTAAAAGAACCAAATGACTAGGAATAAACTTAACTAAAGATGTAAATGACTTGTACTCATAAAACTACACTACACTGTTAAAGGAAATCAAAGAAGACCTAAACAAATGATAGAATATTCCTTGTTCATGGATAGAAAGACTAAATATCATTAAGATATCTATCCCAAACAAACTAATTAACAGGTTGAGCACAATCACAATAAAATTTACCACATCACTTTTTACTGAATTGGGAAAGTTAACTATGAAATTTATCTGGAAGAGCAAGAGGCCTCGAATAGCTAAAGCCACATTTCAAAAGAAAAATGAAATCAGAGGAATCATGCTACTGGTCCTTAATACATATTGCAAAGTTACAGTGGTCAAATCTGCATGGTGCTGGAACAAGGACATACAATATGACCAATGGAAGTGAATTGAGAAGTCTGATATAGATCCTTACATATATGGTCAACTGATAATTGAATGAGCCACCAAGCCCATCAACTGGGAGAGAATGGCCTCTTCAACAAATGGTGCTTGGAGAACTGGATATCCATATCCAAAGCATGAGAGATGAGCAACATCTCACACCTTATACAAAATTTAACTCAAGGTGGATGAAGCATCTAAATATAAGAGAGAAGACCCTAAAGATCTTAGAAGAAAATGTAGGGGACAATCTACAGGATCTTGTATTAGGAAATGGTTTAATGAACTTTACACCCAAATCACAAGCAATGAAAGAAAAAAAATAGATAAATGAGAACTCCTCAAAATTAATAACTTTTGCACCTCAAAGCAGTTTGTCAAGAAAGTGATAAGGCAGCCTACTCAATGGGAGAAAATATTTGGTAACCGTATATCTGCTAGGGATGAAATATCTAGCATATAAAAAGAAACCCTACACCTCAAAAATAAGAAGACAACCCATTTAAAAAAATGGGCATGTGTTTTGAATAGACACTTCTACAAAGAGGAAATACAAATGACTAAAAAACACATGAAAAGATGTTCAACATCACTAGCTATTAGGGAAATGCTAATCAAATTTACAATGAGATATCATCTTACATTCATTAGACTAGTGGCTGCTTTTAAAAAAGAGGACTACAAGTATTGGAGAGGATATTGATGAATGGAAATATTCATCCACTGCTGCTGGGAATGTAGAATGCTACAGACATTGTGGAAGACAGTTTGGTGGTTGCTCAGGATGCAAACTATAGAATTGCCATATGATCCAGCAAACTCACTGCTGTGTACATACCCAGAAGAATTCAAATCAGAGGCATGAACAGATATATGCACACCAATGTACATAGGAGCATTATTCACTATTGCCAAAAGTTGGAAACAACCCAAATGCCCATCAACAGATGAATGGATAAACAAATTGTCATATTTACATACAATGGAATATTACTTGGCTATAAGAAGGAATGCAATATTACCACATGTGATAACATGGATGAACCTTGAAGACATTATGGTGAGTGAAGCAAAATAGGTACTGAAGGACAAATATTACATGACCTCACTGATATGAATAAATCAAATTGAGCAGAATCACAGAACTAGAGCCTAAAAGATAGGCTTACAGGAGTCCAAAAGGGAGAAAAAGGTTGTGAGCCAATGTTCATATATGGACAAAACCTAGGATAAGTGAAAGGGAGTACTGTGCAGTGGTTGGGCATGACAGTGTTGTACTGATGATATTGGGTTGGGTGGTGCTGGTTTGTGAGGATAGGATTGGGAGGGTGAGTTAAGCTGTCTACAGAACTGGGGAGAAGTTTGGTGGGGAGGGAACAGGTGAACTCTTGGGGTTTGTGAGCATGTGGTTGAAACTACAACTTTGGGAATGTCCTTTTTGCAAATATGGCAGGGGAGCATTCTTGGTTTAGGGTGTTGGGTGTAGGGGACATGTGGGACAGGACTGGGGCAGGCTTCTATGGAGTATGTGAAGATTAATCTCATCATAATAGTTTGTATCAGGGGGTGGAGACCCATCTAATGAGTGGGAAGGTGTTGGACTCCCATCCTGGGGAGTCCTATTATATTTGCAAATAGAAGGGTGGGAATCTCTCAAGAGCAAAGTCAGGACTACTAAGGAGATGACAATGGACAACAAGCACCCACAAAGAATAGAGAGAGTCTGCAACTGCAAACAAGATATTCCCATCCATCTGCTCCATGGGATCTAAGTCCCCTCTCAATTAGAGGTTGAGAGGACATCACCATCTCAGAATCCTCAGTATTGGGGAATGAATGAAGGACTAGACTAGACAATGATATTCTACTATAGACTTATTGTGATTCTAGCATTGGATGAAATTATTGATGTGGAGGCAGTGGCAACTGGGGGTTCTGAGGGGAGGGTGAGGGAAAAACAGGTGTAATATGGAGGCATTTCTGGGACATGACAATTGTCCTAAATGACATTGCAATGACAAATACAGGCCATTATATACCTTGCCATAAGTTACAAAATTATGTGAGATAGAGTGTAAACTACCATGTAACCTATAACCCAGGCTTAGTGGCAATGCTCCAAAGTGTGTTCATTAATTGCAACAAATGTACAACATTAATGAAGGATGTTGTTAATGTGGGAAAATTTGTGAGGGCTAGGGAGCAGGGCATATGGGAAACCCCCCTATCTTTTTTATGTAACATTTATGTAATCTAAGTACCTTTAAAAATGAAAAAACATATTAAAAATAAAAAATAAATATATAGGAGGATTCCTAAATACCCCTCCCTCCCACTCCCACACTCTTCCCCATTGACAATATCTTTCATTAGAGTGGCACATTTGTTTTAATCGATGAACACATATTGAAGCATGTCTACTAACCATGGTCTATAATTTACATTAAAGTTTACACTTTGCACAGCACAATTTTTCATATTTGACAAAATGTATAATAGTCTTTATCCCTCATTGCAAAGTCATGCAGGCCAAATCCAATGTTCCAAAAATGCTCCATGTTATACCTATTCTTTCTTTGCCTCCCCTTAAAAGCTCTTGTGGCCCCTGTCTTTATATCAATGTTATACGTTCTTCCAATGCTAGAATAATAATAAATCTAGTCCATAGTTGCATTCCTCCCATATGTTTCTTCATTCCTCAATTTTGTGGATTTGGGTATGGTGATACCCACTCTGTTTCTGATTGAAAGACAGATTAGATCCCTTGGGGCAGATGTATGTTGCTGTCTTGCTTGCAATTTTGGAAACTTTCTGTTCTTTTTGGATGGGCATTGTACATCATCATCCTTTAGTTACTAGTCCTAGGCCTGGCCAAAACTGGAGAGTAGATGTTGCAACTCTGCTGAGATTCAGGGCTCAACCAGCACATGAACAGACCAAATATGTCAGCCTCTGGGACATATATTTAATGAGTATTGTGTTCAAATAAAATTGGCAGAAAAGCCAGGTGTAGGGAAATTATAAATGAGTCTAACACTATTACTTTGGAGATCATATATTCTAAGGTAAAGCTCACTGAAAGTGTACCAAATTCCTGAGATTGTCTGCCCTGCCTATAGTGTCT
Organism: Chaetophractus vellerosus; assembly: GCA_004027955.1. Taxonomy (NCBI): domain Eukaryota; kingdom Metazoa; phylum Chordata; class Mammalia; order Cingulata; family Chlamyphoridae; genus Chaetophractus; species Chaetophractus vellerosus. Next base: position 16,836 of record PVKH010001337.1, on the reverse strand, counting down.
AGCTGTCTCTAGAGCCTGCAGGAGCCCTCCTGCTTGAAGTATTGTTTACTGTGGCAATGAGATCCTCCTGAGAGTTGCATAAGTGTAACCTCTGGAGTGACTTCCTGACTCACTTTGAAATATCTTAGCCATAAAAAGTCATTTGTGTTTACTATTTCCCTCTTTTGCTCAAGGTCTTTTTCCAAATGCATCACTAGTTGGTGCTTGGTAATAATCCCTTGGTGCCAGGATGTCTCATCACCAGGAGTCATGTGCCATGCCAGAGGGAAGGTTCTGTGTATACATACTAATATTGGCTACAGAGAGGCCTCATTTGAGCAACAAGGAGGCACTCAGGAGGTAACTTTTAGGCAATATATGATACTAGGCTAAGTTTCAATTTCACAAGGATAAGATTCATAATACAACCATCAATATCAAGGGCCTGAAATAATGGTTGGTTCTTCTTTACTAGGCTCTTCCCATGTACTTGGGGACTCTTGACCCTATATTAGAGAATGTAGTAGGGCTTTCCAGGATGGGAATTCAACATTTTTTCAGTTATTATGTGGGTCTCCACCCACTGATACAACACCCTATGACCACTTTATCATATTCATATGTCATAGAGTTATGCCCCAGGTGCACCCCTCCCCACACATTTCCCATCACTGGCTCTCCACAGCAGTGATCCTCCCCTGCAACAGTTGCCACCTTTCTGCAATCCAAAATCTCCCCCAAACAAAACCAAAAAAATAAATAACTATAATAATAAAATAAAATAATAATAAAATAACAAAATACAAAAATAAAAAATACTTTTTTCATTGTGTATTTCATCACTGTAAGATCTATTATCTTTTAAGCACAGTGACTATTTCTTGTATATATTCCTCCAGTGTATTTTTTCACATTATTTTCAAAGAAGTCTTAAGTTTCAGAAAAGTCACTTAGAAAATATAGAGGATTCCCATATACCCAATCTGCTCCCCCTCTCCCTGTCATAACTATTAATAATATCTTACATGTTTGGTACATTTGTTACAATTGATGTAGAAATATCGAAACATTGCTACTAACCATGGTCAATGGTTTACATTATGGTTTACATTTTGCACTGTACAGTATTACATGTTTTGACAGAATTTAAAATGGCCTGTATTCATCATTGCAAGATCATGCAGAACAATTCCAATGCCCTAAAAATGTCCTATATTATTCTTCCCTTATCCTCCCCTCAGAACCTATAGTAACCACTAAGTTTCAATTTTTGAAGAATAGGGCTCATAGTCAAATGCAATAATATTGAGAGCTTGACATATTCTCTGTTTTCTTTTATTAAGCACTGCCTATATTCCCAAGATATTCTTGCCCCTCTGATTGAGAAAATAGCAGGACTCCCCTGGATGGGAGTTTAATAATTTTCTGTTTATTGTGTGGGTCTCCACCCACAGAGATGATACATTATGGCAAGATGAACAATTTCATATTCCATTGAAGCATGCGCCAGGTGTGCCCTATCCTGCATATCTCCCCAAACCAACACCCTGCACCTGTAACCTTCCCCTGCCATATTTACCAAAACCATTCCCACCATTGTAGTTTTAATCACAGACCTACAAATCCCCAGAGTTCACCTGTTCCTTCCTCCAGCCCTCCCCCCAGTTCCATGGATAATCCAACCCAACTCCCTCACCCTATTCCTCCTGACTTTCCAGCACCATTGGTAGTTGCATTGTATCTCATGTCCCCAAAAATATATTGAACTGGCCATTAAAATGTGTTCTGATATTTGAGATTTCCATATAACAATATCCAAGTGGAGATTTTATATGGAAAAAGGCCAGCTCTCCTTTTAACAGCATATTCATATTTAACACATGGATGTATTGTTTTAATTTTTCTCCACAGATATTGATTCCAAACAATGGACCAATCAAGACAGTCCATTGTATAGATCCTGCCAAGAACTGATGATGCACATCTTAAATCTGTAGCTATTTTACTAGTGGCATATTGTTGGAGGAGACTGAATTGTTCACCCACCAGATTGAAAATAGGACTTCTAATTGGGCAGACTGTACAACTCACAGAGGAATATATTCAGACTAATTGTGGTGGTTTTGATAAATTAATAAAAAGCCATGAAACAGATTGAGAACTGAAAAATCTTAAAACAAGGGGATACAAGATGCAGAGACCTCATATAAGGAGGCTGGATCATGTATAGTGGTTCCCTTTGTTATATATGTCTTATATTTATGTAACATACTCAGGTAAGCTGGATTTCACATAGCCTTGGACTTCTTTGAGTCAAATCTGTAGCCCTATTTGCTATCAATAACAAATCTTTCATCCAGAACTTGCTGCAACTACTTGTGTGTAAACTTCTTGTATGGAGTGTCCTCAGTGATTGGCTGATTGACCTCATGACTGCTGCCTAGTCTCCCATATGCAGTTGCCCACCACCTCTTCTCAAACAAACAAGATGGCACCATTCCCTCCCCTGCAACTTCTAGCCATCAGTCTACTTAAACAAATGAGGAAGGAGCAATATGTTTATAGCAATTCACTAACCATGCTTTCATCAAAAATATATAAATAAGTAAACAACTCTTCCCACAATCTTCCCCTATCTCAATATATGGCAACTTCTGGTTTCAAGTTACACAAGGCAAACTTGTGGAATTATTTTTGACTACTCCTTTTCACAGACCTATCTGAGTGGTTAGCAAATCCTATCAACTCCATTTCCTCAATTCATCCATAATCTGACCACTGTGGCTAAAACCTCCATCATCTCTTGCCTGAATTATTGAAATAGCCTCTTCACTGTTTTCATCTTTTACAATTTCCCATTCATCCATTTCTTAGCATTGTGAGCATAGAGATCTTGTGATGCCACTCCTCTGCTCAAGATATTACTTTCACCCATATTCATAATAAAAGCCTTTGTTTTCATTATGAATTACAAGAATTCCTTCCACATAACCCACACAGCTATATTCTTTTTGATGGTTTTGTGGTTTTTCCTTTTTTCCTAGTTCTGCCTTAACAATTTAAAAATAAACTGTGTCTTAAAGCAACAGGGCTTTATTATTTCATGTTTCTGGAGGCTAGAAGTCTGAAATCAAGCTACCACCAAAGCCATGCTGTAACAGCTCTAGGAGAGGATCCTTCCTTGCCCCTTAAGATTTTGGCAGTTACTGACTATTTGCTTTATCCCGGTTTTGGAAACATAACTCCAATCTCTGCCTCCATTTCACATTGCCTTCTCTGTGATTCACTGGGTCTCCAAATGTCTTTCTTTTTATAAGGACAAAATGATTTTGAATTATCTTCCATCCTGAAACAGTTTGGCTTTGTCAAATAATTACATCTTCAATGGAATTATTTAAAATTAGATCACATTCAAAGGACTGGGATTAGGACTTATATATATGTATATCATTTCACACAGCACAACTCAACCCACAGCACTGTTTTTCAAGCATACTGAATGACCTCTGCCAGAGGACGTTAACAATGTTAGGTTGCTTAGGCCTGCGAGTTCCCCACTGAATCCTCCCTAGATCACTTCCTTCCTTTCTTCAGATCTTGCTTCTTATATCACCCTCTCAGTGAGTCCTCTGTTAATTGATATTTTAATTCCACACTTTCTATCCCTTCTCTCTGGTTGGCAGTTGCCACTGTCTAAAATGATTTATAATTCTATTAGTTATTACATATATTTTCTATCTTCACCTGCAGGAGCAAGCCTGGCTCCCAAAGAGGTGTAGATGACAAGCCACAGCAGAGCTGCCATGCTCTTCCTGGTGTTTGCTGTGACAACAGAGGCCCAAGAAGTAAAAGCTTAGGTAGATTCATGTGGCAAAAGAAAGAGGGAGTGTTTTCTGATGGTTCTGGCTCCATATCATAAATAAATGACACTTTTTTTCAGTGACAGGAGCCTGGGAGCATAGAGCTGCTTTTCCAGCCACTACAGAGTGAGAAAGGAGCAAGATATGTTTATCTGATTGCCTACTGCAATCAACCTGCAAACATACGCCATTCTTTAATAGTAGGCCTTCTTTGTTTTTATCCCCATCTGGACGCTGAGTATACTAGAAGTAACTTCAGGGCCCCAAGAAACTTTCATCTGGCTGGTCATTAAATTCACTGAATGTTTCTCAGCTTTTGTGAGTTAGCTTAACAATGAGTGTTCTTTCTAGCTTTCCAGTGCACCCCTGCCCCCCTCCCCCCCCCCACAGCTTGTCACTTCTGAGGGCACTTTGCTCAGTACACTCAGCAAAATTGGATTTTACCTACCCACACTTGACCTCTTTGAAATTATGTCTGAGAACCAGATTATAAATTCTTCTGGAGTGTAGGTGAATCTTTCCTCATCCTTTGTTACTGGAATCACTTCACAAGGGCATTAGGTAGGCAGGGTTGACCAAGGTGACAGGTAAGATTCTCCAATAAAGTTGGTGTGAGATAGGATTCTCTTTCTTTCTTTTGGCTATGATTATCCATTTCTCCAAGCACCATTTGTTGACTAGACTATTCTGACCCAGCTGTATATGTTTGAAAGCCTTGTCAAAAATCACTTGAATGTAGATGAGAGGGCCTGTTTCTGAACCATCAATTCAGTTCCATTGCTCTATGTGTCTATCTATTTACGAGTATCATGCTGTTTTTATCACAGTAGCTAGGTGATATGATTTAAAGTGCAGAAGTGAGATTTGTCCAACTTTGCTATCCTTTTTAAGATGTTTCTGGCTATTTGGAGCCCCTTATCCTTCCAAATAAATTTGATCATGTTAGTTTCCATTATGATAAGAGAAAATGCTTTGTATAATTTCAATACTGTTGCATGTATTGGGATCTGCTTTATGACCCAAAATATGGTCTATTCTTGATAAAGATCTATGAACACTTGAGAAAAATGTATATCCTGCTGTTTGGGGGTGGAATTTTCTGTATATGTCTATTAGTTTAAACCATTTATCACATTATTCAAGCTCTCTCTTTCTGTATTTATCCACTGCCCAGATGTTTTATCCAATGTTGACAGTACTGTATTGATGTCTCCAACTATTATTGTAGAAGCATCTATTTTTCCTTCAGTTTTGCCAGTATCTGCATCATGTAATTTGGGGCATCCTGATTAGGTGCATATACATTTATAATTGTTACTTCTTCCTGGTGAATTGATCCTTTTACTAATATATAATGTCCTTCCTTGTCCTAATAGTTTTTCTTTTAAAGTCTATTTCATCTGACATGAGTATAGCTACTCCAGATTTTTTATGGTTAGTGCATGCATGGTAAATTTTTTTCAGCCTTACATTTTCAAATTATTTGTATACTTGGGTCTAAGGTGAGTCAGTTGTAGGAAGCATGTAGATGGCTCATATTTTATTCATTCTGCCAACCTGTATCTTTTGATTGGGGAGTTTACTCCACTAACATTCAAAGTTATAATGTAAAGACAGTTCTTATTTCACCCATTTTATCTATCATATTTTATACTTTTAGTTATTTTTACTGATATAATCTTCATTTCTAGACTCTCTTCCAAACCTCTCGCTTTTGAGGCTGTACCACTCTCTTCAGTATTTCCTACAAAGCTTGTCTTTCTGATATAAATCCAGTCAGTTTCTTTTTCTCTGCTAATATTCTAAACTGATCATTTTTGTAAGACAAGCTTGCCAATATTAGATTCTTGAATGTCAGTTTTTCTCTTGCAGTGCTTTAAATATATTATATCTCTGACTTCTTGCTTCCACTGTTTCTGATGTAAAATCGACAATCTTATTGGGCATCATTTTTATGTTATGCATCACTTTTTTTGCGCCTTTGAATTCTCTCTTTGTCTTTTTCTTTTGGCATTGTGAGGATATTAGTCTCAGAGTTGGTTTATTTGGATTCAATCAGATGGGGGTATGTTTGTTTTTCTTGGACATAGGTATTTATGTTCTTCAATAGGATTGGGAAATTTTCAGCCATTATTTCTTCAAATATTCATTCTGCCCTTTTTCACTACTCTTCTCTTTCTGAGACACTCATGATAGGTATGTTTGCATGTCTCTTGCTTTCACTTATTTCCCTGAGACCGTGTTCATTTTTATTCCATTTTTTTTTCTTCTTCTGTTCTTTTGTGTTCACTTTCATAGGCCATGTCTTCAAGGTCACTGATCCGTTCTTCTGCCTCAATTCCTCTGTTATATGTCTCCAGTGTATTTTTTTTAAGATTTATTTATTTTATTACATATCTCCCCTTCCCCCCCACTGTGGTGATGCGCCGAGACTTGGTTACTGCGCAGGCGCGGCTTTCCCCACTTGTGGGCGGCTTCTGCTTCCATCACGGCCGGCTTTTCAGTTCGCGGATGGCTGGCTGTGCTCCATTTGCGCGGGCGACCTGCCCTGCCCGTGGCGGCTTTTGCCTGTCCGTGGCAGCTTTTTTTGCCCTGCCCATGGCGGCTCTGGCCCGCCCATGGCAGCTTGCCATTCTCAAGGCGGTCTGCCCCCTAGGAGAGGTCCCCGGGAACCGAACCCGTGGCCTCCCATGTGGTATGCCAATGCCCTATCCACTGGGCTATCCAGTCGGCCCCTCCAGTGTATTTTTTAATTTCATTTTTGTACCTTCATTCCTGTAATATGTGTTATTTTTCTATGTATGCTTTCAGATTATTCTTTGTGCTCAGTTACTATCTTCTTATTATTCTTAATCTCTTTAGCCATCACAATGAATTTATTAAGATTTGTTTAAGCATCTATGATTATTTGTCTAAACCTCTTTATGTCTTCTGGAGGCTTTTCTTTTTCCTTTGACTATGTCATATCTTCCTGTTACTTCATATGTATTATAATATTTTGTTGGTGTCTTTGCATCTGGCTTACTAGATTTATTTATTCTGGGCATAGTTTTTCTCTTTAGTTTAGATTTTACTTGCCCTTTCTCCCATGCAGGTTGTATAGTAGGTTCTGTGGATATAGTTGGTACTGTAAGCAATGGAGGCTGAGTCTGTCCACATTGCCCCAGGACTGATGAAGCATCTCCCACCTTTCTCCTCTGCCAAGGGTATGGACAGAGCCACAACTGGGGGTAATATTTCAGGTTGTGCAGACCAACACCAACTATAGTTGCTTGGAGAGAATGATAAAGCTTCATACCCCTTTCTACCCTGTCTGGGGTGGGGATGAAGTTGCAGGTGTTGGCAATAATCTAAGCCTTATTGTCCAAAGTGACCACAGTTGCCCCATTAGACTGATGTAGCACCAGCCCATTCCTCCCTTGCCATGTGAGAGGATGGACCCTCTTCAGTGCCCAATAATCTAATATGTGTGGGCCAAATATGTCTGCATTTGCCATGAGAGGTAGAGGAAGTACTGTCCCTTCTGCCTTTTAGGGGATGGGAATGGAACCACAGGCACCCAAGAGTTCAGTCTGTATAGGCCAAAAGTGCCTGCCATTGCCAAGAGACACTGAAGGAACACCAGTCCCCTGGTGTTGGGTGTTGGGAGTGGATCCACAAGTATCAACTAGTCTAGTCAGTGCAGGCTGAAAGTGTCTGTCAATGCCCAGAAGGTTTGAGGAAACACAGTTCCCCTCCCATCTGATTTGGAGGCAGGAATGGAGCTACAGGTGCTGACTATTCAGTTTGTTGGCCAAACATCTCTTTTTCCCCAATTTTTGGGAAAAGAAGTTTGAAACTCCAGCCATGGAATAGCTCCTGAGGTGCCTTCCACCACCAGTGGAGGATGAACACTGGCTTCCACAGTATGGAATGCTCTACTTATGCAACTTCACAGCAGATGGGCTGTCTCCTTCCATTTTTCAAGGATCTTGCAGGATGCTCTTCTGGTCTCCTGGATTCCTCCAAACATGTGTTTTAGATGGCTCTGGGTGATTGCTAATTGCTAACTCTTGGGGCTCCCTACTCAGCTGCCTTCTTACTCATCCTTCCTTCAACGTATTTTAAAATTCATTTATTGTCTCTCATTTCCATAAGATCTGTTATTCTATATATGCTTGAAAATTCTTTGTTGTGCTCACCTAGTTCCTTCCTAATAACCTTAATCTCTAACCATCTCTTTGAATTTATTAAGGATATTTTTTGAGCATCTATTATTAATGGCCTCACTCCTTTATGTCATCTGGAGTCTCATCTTGTTCCTTTGACTGTTTCTTGATATGGATTGTAATTTTGTTTGGTACATTGCCATCTGTCTTAATAGATGTATTTATTCTGGGCCCAGTTTCTCTCTTTAGTTTAGGGATTTCTTGACCTTTCTCCTTTGCTAGTTGTGTAATAGGAGCTGAGGGTGTGGTTGGTACTGTAAGTAGCAGATGCTGAAGCTGTGTTACCCCAGGAACTAACAAATCTTCTCTCACCTTTCTCCTCTGACATGGTTAGGGAATCTGTCCTACAAAGTCATGGAAGAGCCCATGATGATGCAAAGAATTACTCTGAACACAAATGTTGAGAGACATTCTGGGAGAACATCTGAAGAAGCTATCCTCTTTTGCTGACTCCCATCACCATTTTTATTTGCTTTTCAAAAAGAACAAGGTCAGTATGTACATCCAGGGGATTAGAAAGTTTTGGGAAGTGCAGGAGATAATGGAGAGAGAAAGCCCTAACTAAGTAACAGTGTAAAGTAAGAATATCCCTATC
>PVKH010001336.1:0-31069 GCA_004027955.1 Chaetophractus vellerosus | reverse complement strand
GGGCGACCTGCCCTGCCCGTGGTGGCTTTTGCCCTGTCCGTGGCAGCTTTTTGCCCTGCCCACGGTGGCTCTGGCCCGCCCATGGCGGCTTGCCATTCTCAAGGCGGTCTGCCCGCTAGGAGAGGTCCCCGGGAACCGAACCCGGGGCCTCCCATGTGGTATGCCGGTGCCCTATCCACTGGGCTATCGAGCCGGCCCCATCTGTTAGCTTTTATAAAAGGTATTTATTTGGGGTAAAAACTTATAGTTACAAGGCTGTAAAAAGTCAAACTCATGGTTGCTTTCTCACCAAAGTCAGTTGCCATGTGTTGAAGCAAGATGGTCACTGAACTCTGGATGGTCTCTGCCTTCCCCTCTGGGATTCCTCTTCCTCTTGAGGTTCCATAAGCCCAGCCAATTCAGGTTTCCTGCAGTCCTCTCTCTCCTGGCATAGGGCTCATTTCTTTCCAAACCTTCTATTATCAGTCTCAGCTGTTTCGCTCTCTTCCCAAGGTCAGCTGCAAACTATCAGGTGAATGGCTCATCTCTCCCCAGGGCCCCAACTGCTCAAGCCTTCTCCTTTCTGTTACATGACAGAATAAAAAATGACAGAGCTCTCTCTTTTGTGTGTATGTCTGTGTGAGTGTCTGTTTATATCAGAGCAAGGACTCTGAGTCACACCTTACTAACAAGATTGAATCAAAAAGCCCTCAGAGGGAGTGGAGGTGGCTCAAGTGATTGGGCACCTCCCTCCCACATGGGAGGTCCCGGGTTCAGTTCTCGGTGCCTCCTAAAAAGATGAGCAGACACAGAGAGCACACAACAAACAGACACAGAGAGCAGACAGCGAGCACAAAAAATGAGGGGGGTGGAGAAATAAATAAATAAAATAAATCTTAAAAAAAAAAAAGCCCTCAAAGCAATCTGAACAGGTAATCAAATCAAAGGCTCCTCAGCTGAATTTTATATAATCAAAGGCTATCACACCCAGACGGATAGATTAGTTTACAAACAATTTTTCTCTTTTCTGGGATTCATAAAATAATCTGAAACTGCCACATGACCCAAACTGATCTACAGATTTAACAGAATCTTGATAAAAATTCCAATATCCTTCTTTGTAGAATTGGAAAAGGCAATTATCAAATTATCTGGAAGGGTATGGGCCCACAAATAGCCAAAAAAAATCTTTAAAAAGAACGAAGTTGGAACACTCTCACTTCCAGACTTTAAAGCGTATTATCTAAAGCATGGTACTGGCTGGAAGATAGATGAATTGACCAATGGAATCAAATAGAGAGTTGGGAAATAGACCCTCACATCTATGGTCAAGTGATTTTTTTTCAAGGCTATCAAACCCACTCAGCTGGGTCAGAAAAACTTATTCAACAAACAGTGTTGAGAAGACTGCATATCTATATCTAAAAGAAAGAAAGAGGGCCCTTATCTCACACCTTATACAAAAATTAATTTAAAATGGATTAAGACCTAAATATAAAAACTAGGACCATAAAACTCTTAGAAGAAAATGTAGGGAAACATCTTCAAGATCTTGTGCTAGGTGGTGGTTTCTTGGACCTTACACCCAAAGCACAAGAAAGAAAAGAAAAAATAGATAAATGGGACGGCCTCAAAATTAAATACATTTGTTCTTCAAAAGAATTTATCAAGAAAGTAAAAAGGCAGCCTACTCAATGGGAAAAAAAAATCTTCAGAAACCATATATAAGGGATTGATCTCCATGTTATATAAAGAGATCAGGGGCCGGCTCGATAGCCCAGTGGATAGGGCGCCGGCATACCACATGGGAGGCCCTGGGTTCGATTCCCGGGGACCTCTCCTAGCAGGCAGACCGCCTTGAGAATGGCAAGCCGCCATGGGCGGGCCGGAGCCGCTGTGGGCAGGGCAAGAAGCTGCCACAGACAGGGCAAGAGCCGCCACGGGCAGGGCAGGTTGCCCGCGGATGGAGCGCAGCCAGCCACCCGCGAACTGAAGCAAGCGCCGGCCGTGAACGGACGCAGAGACCGCCCACAAGCGGGGAAAGCCGCGCCTGCGCAGTGACCACTCTCGGCGCGTCGCCGCAGCGGGGGGAAGGGGAGATATGTAATAAAATAAATAAATCTTTAAAAATAAATAAATAAATAAATAAAGAGATCACACAACCTAATGACAAAATGTCAAGCAACCCATTTAAAAAATGGGCAAAAGAATTAAACAGGCATTTTTCTGAAGTAGAATATAAACGGCCAAAAGACACATGAAAAGATGTTCAACATCACTAGCTATTATGGAAATGCAGACCAAAACTACAATGAGCTATCTCACACCATATATAATAGCCATTATTAAAAGAACAGAAAACATCCAGTGCTGGAGAGGATGTGGAGAAAGAGGAACACTCCTTCACTGTTGGTGGGACTATAAAATGGTACAGCCTCTGTGGGAAACAATCTGACAGTTCGACAGGAAACTAAATAAGGAACTGCCATATGATCCAGCAATCCCACTACTAGGAATATATTCAGAAGAACTGAAAGCAAGGACGTGAACAGATATTTGCACACCAATGTTTATAGCAGCATAATTCACAATTGCTAAAAAAAGACGGAAATAACCTAAGTGTCCATCAACTGATAAATGAATAAACAAGATGTGGTATGTTCATATGATGGAATATTACTCAGCTGTAAGAAGAAATCAATTGGGGAAGCACATGACAACATGGAGACAACTTGAGGATAATATGTTAAGTGAAATAAGCCAGACACAAAAGGATGAACATTGTATGGTCTCACTGATATGAACTAAATACAAAGAGTAAACTTAAGGAGCTGGACTATGAAGTGTAGGTTTGTAGGAGATGTAATATGTGATGAAAATGGGGAGAAGATGCTAGATGTATGTAGGATGTTATTTAATAAGGTCAAATGTAAATAAGTGGTAATGGTTGGACTTGATGGTAACACATTATAATGAATGTAACAAACACTTGATTTATGGATATGATTGTGGCTGACAGGAGTAGTCAAGGAAAATTAATGTTAGTTGAAGGACAGCTGGAGGATAATATTCGGAATGTATAACAATGACTTTGGAAGTAGACGAGGATTGTCATTAATAATATAAATACAGTAATGTTCTACTACAGGATGTTAACAATGTGGTGATACATGGGAAAAATTTAACTAATGTTATTTATAAACTATAGTTAACAACAACATTGTTTTGTAGCAAAAGCAAAGTTGGTACTATATTAATTCTAAAGGTAAAAAAAAGAACATGGGGTTTGGTTTTATGAGAAATGCATATGATTAAGCTTTTTGTTTACTCTTCCTTTTTTTTATCATTAACAAGGAGACCCTGACTATGTCATTTAACTAATCTGTGTCCATATACATATCTTTCTGAACAGTGGAGGAACAATTGAATTAGTACTTGGAATTAGATGAGATAAAAGTAAACGAAAAATAACTTTTTAGGAGTAATGTTTCTATAACTTGTTGAGCTGCCTTTTTCTGTTCTTTTATTTTTGTGAATTTGATAAAGTTGTTTTTTTAAAAAAAGACATTCCTCATATATTACCAATATTTCCTGCTGCAAATAAATCATTTCTAGTAAGTCTTGGATATAAGCAATTATTCAGGGAGAATGTGAATTCTTAAAATTGAAATTCTCATTGATCTGCCATCTAGTTTCTTTAAGTCTTCAACAATATTTTTTTCCAAGCAAGACTCTTTAAACCCTGAGGTAATTCACACATGTTAATATGCATGGCTGGTCTGGACACAGAGACAGGATTTATTTTTAAGATTAAAAAAAGCATTTCTGGGAAGCGCAGTGGCTCAAGTGATTGGGCTCCCATTTACCACATAGGAGGTTCAATTCCCGGGGCCTCCTGGTGGAGGCAAGTTGGCCCGCGCAGTGAGCTGGCCCATGAGGAGTACTGGCCTGCACAGGAGTGCTGGCCCACACAGAGAGATGGCCCAGCAAGATGACGCAACAAAAAGAGATACAGATGAGAGACAATGAGAGACACAGCAGACCAGGGAGCTGAGGTGGTGCAAGAGACTGAGCGCCTCTCTCCCACTCCAGAAGGTCCCAGGATTGGTTCCCGGTGCCGCCTAAAGAGAAGACAAGCAGACATAGACGAACACACAGCAAATGGACACAGAGAGCAGACAATAAGGGGGAAGGAAGAGGTAAATAAATAAATCTCTTTTTTAAAAAAAAAAAAAAGGATTCCTTCTTTTTCCTTTCTTATTTAACTGGCAATGGAAATGTCAAATGTAACTTGAACAGTGTGACTTCAAGAGAGTTCAACAAATCCATTGAAAGGGGAGGAAAATGATGAGTAACTCATTAAATATATATGTATATATATATGAAAGAACTGAAAAAAAAAAAGAAGACAGGGTATAGGTGTACATAAGTGCTATATTAGTTTTGAGCAATGAGGTATAGTGCCTACCAGACCTCTGAATAAGCAGCTCTAGATAAATGGGCCAAACACGAATACGTTGAAAAAGTTCTACAGATGACTCTGCTGCGCAACCAAGCTTGAGAAATGATGATATAGGCCTTCAATAAATATATATTGATAAAGCAAAATAAGCTTTTTTTTTTTAACTTACTGAAATACTATTATGTAAATTCTATTATCCAGAAATTTCCCAATGCAAATGCATGTATATTTTAGGTCAGCTCTAAGGTACATAAAATACTCACATGATTTCTAAATGAAAAGAAAATTTTAAAATCTTAAATACATTTTTAATCTATTTTATTTTGAAAGTAGTAATCCCTGTCTGGTATATATGGTTATTTTCTGCTAACCAAAATATCCGATTAGCCAGAACATAAAGAATGTGTTAACACTGCAAAAACAAAACAAAACAAAACAAAAACAAAACCTTTGTTTTATATTAAAGTACAAGTTTCTAAGACATTGTCTTCCTTAGCTCACAAGCCAATAAGTTATTTCTTTAATATGATAGTCTATAAAGTCACCTAATAGGCTACTAATTTGTATGAAAAAATTTTTTTAAGTTATACAGCAAAGAACTAACAATAGGCCACAAATCTACAGTGCTGTAACAGATGGTCAATTGAGAATAGAAGTTTAAGTGGAGTGCTAATTCTGCTGCTCTTGTGAATATCTAGAACAGATTATCTAGATTTATTGTGGAAATCCAGAATATCTTAACCCAAAACAAAAGAAACACTGGATCCTTCATCGAAAATCATCCCGTAAAAAATAATCCTTGGCAAAGTAATTATATAAAGATTATGGGGGGCCGGCTTGATAGCCCAGTGGATAGGGCGCCGGCATACCACATGGGAGGCCCTGGGTTCGATTCCCGGGGACCTCTCCTAGCGGGCAGACCGCCTTGAGAATGGCAAGCTGCCATGGGCGGGCCGGAGCCGCCGTCAGCAGGGCAAGAAGCTGCCACGGACAGGGCAGGGGCCACCACGGGCAGGGCAGGTCACCCGCGGATGGAGTGCAGCCAGCCACCCGCGAACTGAAGCGCCGGCCGTGAACGGACGCAGAGACCGCCCACAAGCGGGGAAAGCCGCGCCTACGCAGTGACCACTCTCGGCGCGTCGCCGCAGCGGGGGGAAGGGGATATATGTAATAAAATAAATAAATCTTTAAAAAAATAAAAAATAAAAAAAAATAAAGATTATGGGCTTGGGGAAAAGCATTTTCAGGGAGTAGTGTATTGGCCTACTTTATTTTAATGTAGTTGTTTAAAGTTCTTTCTAAGCTATCTAGCAGTACCTAGCAATACTACTCACAAATGATCTCTATCCTTTCATTTAACTAAGACCATAGTATTTTATGTTTATGTGTATGAAAGCAATAAAAGTATTTCTTTATCTTCATTTAAAAAAATCATACATGCCAGATTTTTCCCTAATCCAGACTGTTTTTTTCTTAAATTATTTTCAATTTTATTAAGGCCCTATGTCCTGCTAATTTGTGATTTTTCATTGATTCTGGCATATATAAGCAATGCTTCTCAATCAGGGTTTCACAACAAAATCACTTGGAGAGGTTCTTTCTTTGTATGATTGCTTGTTTTGTTTTTAATGCAATCTCTCAGCTTCACCTCAGTCCTTCTGAATCAGAATTTCTAGGGAGAGGGCTTAGGCATATATTTTTAAAACTTCCCAGGGGCCGGCTGTATAGCCCAGTTGGTAGGGCGCCGGTTTGCCACATGGGAGGCCCCGGGTTCGATCCCTGGGCTTCTGCGGATGGGCAGACCACCTCAAGAAGGCAAGCCAACGCGGGTGGGGCACGCCGCCACGGGCAAAGGCAAGCCCCTGCGGGTGGGCAAAAAGGCAAGCCCCCACGAGCAGGCGGGCCGCCGCGCCAGTGAGCTGACTCGGCAGGTCGCCCCAGCAGGGGGAGACAAGCAGACACAGAGGAACGCAGAGAAAAATGAACACAGCAAGAACAAGCAAAAAGGGGGAGATGTATAATAAATAAAATAAATCTTAAAAAACAAAACAAAACAAAACAAAAAAACTTCCCAGCTAATTCTTATGTGCACCCTAGTTAAGAAATACCGTTTCTAAGGTAACAATGTAACAAAAAGGCCCTCTTTAAAACAATCTAGTACATTAAACCCACAACCCAAACACTGACTTTTCAATGATTAACAGCAGTAATGGAAAACCCTAAAAAAGCAAACTCATAACTCCAGAATTCAACTTTTTTGGAGATATAGTACCTGTTCTGATATATTGTAATCCAAACATTCTCAAGGATAGACCAGATTTCTTGATGTCTGTTAAGTTGGAGAAGTTGAGAACCTGAGAAAGAGTTGATGTCTTGGTTATTAGACTTCATTAAAGAGGTATCTTCCTGCTTTTTACCCATTGCGTTTTCCGAAGGGTTTGGCTTAAGTTTTGTTTTGACCTGGGGAAATAAGAATTATGTAAGATGCAGCTAGTTCTTTACTAGTAAATGAGCAAAACAGAAGGGCAACTGTCCTTACACATGTTCTAGTTTTCTGGGAAGTTCTGGCTATTCTTTGCCCTTTATTATGTACAGAATATTACCAGAAAAGCATCAGAGCTGGAATATATATTTTCCTTTTCTATTTAAATCAAACAGTAGTTCCAATCTATTTATTGTAGTGGCCATTCTTAGCTAACATGCTAATGTCAAGTGAAAAATACTGCTTGAACACTTCTACACATATGAAATTAAACTAGATAGAGGATATCTAGAATACGAAGATAATAAGGTACTGTCAAGCCTCCAAGCATCTTACAGTCCAGTAAAGAAAATGAGATTGCCAAGGGTGATTTATATATATATATATCTCAAGCAGGATAGAATTTAAACCTTATGTTTATGGCAATGGTGTTTGGGGCAATGGTGAACGACTGAGTGTGTTTCTAACTTAGACAATGATATGCTCAGCACTGCTCTTTAAGATATGACAAACTAGAAGAGAAGAAAGTAAAGGAAGGAAGATTTGTTAGAAGGCTACTGAAATAATCCAGGAGAGGAGACTTGAGAACTTGAAGTAGGTTGGAAAAGGCAGTGGAATGAAAAAAATATATATATACAAGAAATATTAAAAACATCACCCATAGATTTGGCCAAAGACAAGATACAGGGAGTTAGGGAGACCCAACCATTTATTAACATATAAACCTAGAAGAATAATGGTACAAATAATAGAAATTTAGGGTAGTCATAAAGTCTGGAAATATATGTATATACATGTATGGGTATATGTTTTAAAAAGATGGAACCCCTGTGATTACTTCTCCAGGGGAATTTAAAGACATGTTTTTATTCAATAAAAATGAAACAAATAATTTGAAGCAACACATCTCAAATGCATGTACAGAGATTGATGAAAGTGCTATTTTAATTTGCCACATTCATTGCAATTTTGAACACATTAAACCATGCATTGCTGATAAGGGGCAACACACTGATCACATCATATATCACTAATAAACCCTTTAATGTATATTTATCTATGTTTGTAGTCTTTATGGCCACCATGAAGTAAAGCCAAGAAGAAAGGCCAGTTGAAGATAAGGAAGGAAAAGGAAAAGCTTGATTTTAGATATTTTGACTCTGAGGTATAAAACGACATCTAGGTGAAGATTAACTAGCAGGTAATGGGATAATGCAGATTTGCAGCTTAGAAGATACTGTTGGGAATCATCCTCATGGAGATAAGCTTGGAGTAGATGAAATCGTTATGGGCAACAGTATAGCAAGAAAGAAGGCAAAGGATAGATAATCTGAGGAGGAAAGGTAAGAACAAGCAAAAAAGAAAGGAAAGATCAATGAAATAGGGAAAGAATCAGAAATAATAGCAACAGAAATCTAGGGAGAGAGGTTTCTGGAAAGAAGGGCAGACAACATAGAGGGCAGAAGAAAGGCTAAGAAAGTGGTGGAAGAGTGAGAAAAGGTGGATTTGATAATTAGGAAGCAAATGGTGTTTCACAGTATTTTTAAAAAAAGTACAGAAACAGAGATCTGAGCATATTCGAAGGAAGAGTTTAAAAAAAAACCTATATACTATTGATTCTAGTGAGTTTTTAACGATCACATTGGGGGAAAAAAAGTCATACATTGATG
The DNA here is from genome assembly GCA_004027955.1 of Chaetophractus vellerosus. Classification (NCBI taxonomy): domain Eukaryota; kingdom Metazoa; phylum Chordata; class Mammalia; order Cingulata; family Chlamyphoridae; genus Chaetophractus; species Chaetophractus vellerosus. The sequence goes on along the minus strand of PVKH010001336.1, from coordinate 22,476 downwards.
AAAAAATGCCTGAGAGAATGGAAAAAAAGTTTTAACTGAGTTTAAAAACTTGGGTTTTAGTCTTGGCTCTACTGTAACTTTGTGAGCTCATATAAATCACTGCATTTCTCTAGTCTTACATTTCCTTGTTGATAAAAGAATGATTTCAAAAGTTAGCTTCATGAGCTATTAGTTTCATGGGTTGTTCATGCTCATTAAATTAAAAAACATAAATTTCCAAGTTTGTAGTAATAACGGTAATACTTATTGAGCATTCACTATGTATAAGAACTTCTAAGAATTCTATATTAGTCCACTTAATTCTTGTAACCACCCTTTGAAACAGATACTTTGATTATCCACATTTTATAACTGAGGAAACTGAGGCATGGAGAGGTGAAGCAACTCATCCAAAGTCACAGAGCTGTAATGTGACACAAACAGGTTTGACCTTCCTCACCACTGTACTAAATTGCCTCACTGAAATAATAATGCAAACAAATAGCTCTATGAATTAGAGAAGCCAAAAAGGAAAAACAAACATGGAAGAGGGGACAGAGGAGTAATCCCCACTTAGAATAGGGAATTTGTTGGATGGTGATATGATCTCTCTGCAACTGTGAAAGTAAAAATTACCCTTCTCTATGTTCTGTGGCAGGAAGGAAAAAGGAGGAGATGATTCTCCCCATTTTTGCCTGTTTACATTAAATTATAAACAAAAACACATGGATGGAAGACATTTTTTCTTGAGTTGAATTTTTTAATTGTCACATACACTAAAAATAAAGTCCAGCATTTATCTAATGCCTCTTTTCCTCAGCTCTCAAACAGCAATGTACACAATTATACAAATGAATTCTTTATCAAGCACTTAATATAGGACATACTTTGTGCAACTAAGTGCTTTACAAATTTTAACTTAATTCTCTTGACAATTCTATGATGCAGGGATTATTATTATACCTATTTTACAAAACAGAGAACTGAGTCTCAGAGAGGTTAAATAGCTAGATGTTAAATAACACTAGTCAAGATGGTGATCCTAAGGCATGTAAGTATAAAGCCTATTAGCAAGATTGACTTTAATTATTCTAACATAGCAGAGCAAACCCTAATTTTTCTTTTCCTTTGTGGCTGGAAGACTGATAAAAGAAAAATGTACATATCTTTTCCTACTCTCATCCATTTTATATAAAAATCTGGAAAATGGTAATGTTATCTTTCCACTTCAATTTCTCAGAAACCTTTTCAGAAGCAAATAGGTAATGAATATTCCTCCATTCCTGGATTTTTACATTTAGTAAATCAAGGTTAGTTTTTTTGTTGTTGTTTTTGGAAGGTTGTTGTTATTTTTTAATCACTCTATTTAAATACTCTAACTGTGGAGGTAATCTTTTTTTTTTTTTTAAATTGTTCAAGTTACTGACACATCAGTAAGTATTAGGACACATATCAAACACAGCACTTGCCAGAAAACAATTCCTGTTGAAAATGTATATTAAAGGCCTAAACTAAATCAAAATTTTCCTGGATGACTTAGACCAGGGGTTCTTAGCCTTTTTTGTTCCACAGACTTCGCCAGTCAGATGAAAACCACGGACCCCTTAAGTCCACACTACACTGTGTATTATTTAATAAATATATCACACCCACACCAACATGTCCCCACAAGAATAATGTGGTTTTTTTTAATTTCAATTCAAGCTCATGGACCCCTTGTTAAGAACCACTGACTTAGACAATGAATTGTCTCTAGCATGAAATTCATTCACTTTAGTACTTTAATCCTGGAAACAACACAGGCTGGGTCAATCAATCACACTAATGCCAAATGGTGAGGGAAAAGCACTAATGAGGATGCTGGATTCTTTGTCACTCACTTTTATAAACAGCTTGCTAGTATAGCAAATGGGAATTTAGGATCCAGGAGTAAATAACAATAAATAACAATTCAACATTTTAAAATAACACAGTGATCAACATCTGTAGGCAATAGGCTCACTATTTTCTAATAAACAACAATAGATTTTAACATCACATTTTCACAGAACCTCTCATCTCTGAGTTTCCAAATGATTAAAAGAGTTTGAAATTTAACATTAATACTGTTTTACCTCAAACAATACTAAATTTTGTTTTATTCTCAGTAGTCTTAACTCAAAGACTGTAAACCTATAAATATCCTGAAATTTCCACCTTGTATAGTATGCCCATTTAGGATATGATTTAGGGCTCAATTCTGTGATGGGAAAAGATAATACATCTTTCCCCAAACAACTGAAGTACAATACTCAAGCTGCTACCTGCTGAATTCCCAAGTCCATTCTTTTCTATGAATAGTTCAAAAAGTCACACTTGCCATAAAAGAATGATGCTCCTACCAGTGTTTTGGTTATCTCAAACCAAAAGGTAATTTCATTCCTTAAATGATCTTCTTTCCACAAAAATTATCACATTTCCTATTAGTTAATAAAAAGGATGGTTCTTCTACTCCATGACATGCTTTCGTAGCAACTAACTTCTTACCCTATAAACTATGACTAAATTTAGTGCCATCTAATTCTTTGGTTAGTTCAAAGGTAGAGGGTCCTATCTTGCCATGAAAAATCAATGAGAAGAGTCTAGCCAGTTCAGTTCCTCCAAGAAAAAAGGAGACTATCCTATCCATATTAGATGAAATTTCCATTAATTTCTCATCTAATAATTATGATACTGAGGTGTTTTTTTTTCCCCAGCAGTTTCTGGAACATAAAACTCCCAATTTTCTAGATTTGGAATGAGAACACTAGAAATAGAGTATAAATGAACACAAAATGTACAAAGGTAAATTTAAAAGAAGTAAAAAAGCATCAATGCCAGGCTGGCTGCATAAGAATCACATGAGGAGACATTAAAAAAATTAGTAGGTCAACTGGCAAAGTTTAAATAAGGTCTGTAGATTAATAATTAATTTATATCAATGTTAATATCCTGATTAATTATACTTATAGTCATGTCGGATAATATCCTTGTTTTTTAGGAAATACATACGGAAGCATTTAGGGGTAAAGGGGTATCATATCTGTAACGTACTCTCAAATAGTTCAGGAAAAAATGTGGATAGAGAGAGAAAACAATAAAGCAAATGCAATAATATGTTAACATCTGGTGAATCTGGTTAAAGGATATAAATGGGGATTTTTTATACTACTCTTGCAACTTTTTCCTAAGTTTGAAATTATTTTAAAATAAGAAATAAAGCCACTACAACAACATTATTAGGCACCACTGTCAGAAATTTGATTCAGTAAGATTTGGAGGCATTTGGCATCTGCATGTTCAAAATAAATGTCCTAAGTGTTTCTGATGCATGCTGAAATCCACTAGTCTGGAACACTGGAGAATGAGTAGTCAAACAAAAATACATAGCTTTTCTTCTAACCATAAATGAAATCATATAAAATCCCAATAACTCATGTGACACTTCTTCCCTAACAGAAAATGCATGTTTTGCAACTTGTGGTAAGCATTGCTTACTATCCTTTATTTCATTTAATATTTATATAATGGCTTTACTATGCTAGAATAAGTTAGAATTAAAATATCCTTTACCTCCTGTTATCTTCTAAATACATTTTTAGAATTTACGTAATTAGCTAATCCAAAAGGCATTCCAAAGGTATCTTACCTCTGTGAATGTTTGGAGCAGTTTGTTTACTTGATCAAAGGCCTGTGGAAGAATGCCATCATAATTTGACCTTGTACTGAAAGCATGTAACAAACTTTTAGAATCCTGAAGAAGGAATTTTGTTGTTGTAAAATCCACTGCATTTTTAGCTGTTTACAGAAAAATTAGAAAGAAAAAATCTGTAAGAACAAGTCATAACACGTGGATGTTTTTGGAAAACTCACCTAACAAATTATGAAATTTAAGAAGAGCGCACATTTGTACCTAACAAACCACTCCCAATTTATCCCTCTGGTATAAAAAGCAACAATTAAGAACTTTTGGTTATAGACAAAGTCCTTGGAGTTGATTTTGGTAATTCTGTATTCAGAATCCATGAGTTCCCTCAACATAGTCAATTTCAAAGTAAAAGTAAAGAACATTACACTCTTCAGGAAAAGAGACTGAATCACCAAACAAATCACTCCACTCATTTACAAAGCTGAGGTTGTTTCACAGATTAATGTAAAAGCATCAGAAGAGTCACATTTTAGTGGCAAACACAAACTGAAGTACCTCTCATGATTAACTCAGTCGTCATGTCAAATTCTATATACTTAATACTAGATTTATTGAAAATAACGTGTTGTCTCTGTGTGTACAAATACAACTTCAGCAAAAAATAAATAATTTGGGGAAAACTGAGAAACAAGAAAGAGGCTGGCAGATTTTTTTCTGGTAAATTAGCAAAGTGAGATAATCTACACATAATAATTTAAAGGTATAATAATTTCCCCCCAAAGAATTAAAGTTACATTAAATTCCCAAATTAACTAGGAAAGGAGGTGAGAATTATTTCAAAGATTTTAAAAGTGATGAAAAAACGACGTGAAGTAACTTTCTAATGTCATAAAAACTCAAAGAAAAAATTATCTCCACTATTTAGGTAGACTACTACAAAACAGTTTTAAAGGCTAAATAACCATGAAATCGTGTGCTTATTTTGTTTTTGTTTTAATGTTCTACTTTCCATGACTCTGTTACATTTTGAAGCATCATCATGGTTTTTCACTGGCACCATCAGTTAAAAAAAAAAATAGTTCTTCTGTATAACTTATGTAACAAGTGCTCGCTGGTGAAATACTAAAAGTTCAAGTGAAAATAAAAAGAATAATTTCACAATATTCGGAAACTCTAACTAAATGTGTCAGTAATAACCAAGTTCCTGGTTTTCCTTTCATAAAAAAAAAAAGTTTCTTTCCTTACAGGAACACTTTCAATTGTTTTCAAAGCCAATGACTAGTTTAAATTCCTGTGGGAAAAGAGAGATGCTAAACGTAAAACAGATTGTAGATTTGGTGAACGCTGTAAATCTCCTGAGAAAGATATAATTGGGCACAATTTCTTTTTAAGGGTGCTTTTCCAATGTATTCTATGTTCAATGGGCTATATCCTTGAATTAATCATTTGATTTCTTTCTTACAAAAATTCTTTACTAAGATTATGGGAAAAAAGAACATAAGAATAAATTCAGCCCATAGAGACAACATAAAAAATTTTATGGATGAAATAGTTTACTGCTTATATAAGGAAAATATTTAGGCAAATGACAAAGTTAGAAAAAGCTACTCATCATTTTCCACACAATTTTCTAAGAGTTGATTTAAGGAAACCCATTTGGTATACAGAAGTTAAACACATACATATAATTCAAGAGCTTAAGATACTATTAAAAGATACGGTACAAAATTGTAAAGTGTGATTTTTTTTCTAATTCAAAGTTATTTTAGAGCAGAAGGTACTTCTGTACTTCCAATACATATTCTTCACAAGTTACTAAACTTTAGGTACCAGATTCTTCTAGATCAATGATCAAAAAGCTATAAATGCAATGATTCCAAAAATAGTTTTTAGAAGAAGGAACCACCTCTTTACTTTTTTCCCCTATTGCTAATTACAGCTGCCACCTACCACCTCTAAACTGCGTAAAAGAGCAGGACACTGTCCGCCCCTGGAAAAACAAAAAATGGAAGTGGCAACTTAATACTCCATTTTTGAAACTGAACTTTGTTCAAGATCATATATAGTTTATGAACTTTCTCGTTTAAGAGAACCAACTAAATTATGATCCTAGTGAAAGACATGAAAAATGCATATCTTGAAAAACTGCTTTAAAGACATTGTCCAATATGTTCTTCCATGTTACTTATATAATAATACCTCCAATAAATAATACTTGTACAGATAAAGGCAACACTGGGCAAAGTGGCTTACTTTTCCAACATCAACCATGTATAAGGCACTGACTAGGTGTGAAGGGGAATTTAAAGAAAAATAAGGGGATGGCTAGATAGCTCAGTGGATAAGAGCGCCAGTATACCACATGGCAGGCCCCAGGTTCGGTTCCCGGGGACCTCTCCAAGTGGGCAGATGGCCTTGAGAAAGGCAAGCCGCTGTGGGTGGAGCAAAGCCGCCGTGGGCAAGGCAAAAAGCCGCCACGGGCAGGGTGGAGCCCCCACGGGCATGGCAAAGTCACCCGTGAAACACGGAGCTGCCGCCTGAGAAGCGCGGAAGCCGGGCAGCCCACAAAATACGGAGCACTGCTGCCCGCAAAACATGGAGCAGAGCCGCCCGTGAAAACGGAATGGAGCCATCCACGAATGGAGCAAGCCGCCTCCACGGAGGGCTGACTCGGCGCGTCACCACAAAGACGGGGGGAGACAAAAAGCAGACATAGAAAAAAAACACAGAAGAATGGACACACAGCAAGAGCAAGCAGAAGGGGTGGGGGGATATGTAACAAACAAACAAACAATAAATAAATAAATAAATCTTTAAAAAAGAAAAATAAAACATCTTCAAAGAGTTGACACTTCAGGGGAAGGTTATAGGAGAACTGCTACACATACATTGAATATGTTTTTTTATTTTCCTGTTTTAGCTTCCAGGTTTAGTGTTAAAATCTGTGCTCAAGTGCTGTAATAATTGTTTGTACATGTTCTCTGAAAATCATCTTCCTTACTCTTCATTACCTGGCTTTTCTGCCTTTACACCTAATTTAATGGCCCTCTTGTGCTTAGGTTATTTGTTATAAACTACCACAGACACTTTTTAGAAGTATATTGGATATAACTAAATATATGAAATAATAAACCAAAGAGAACACTTCGTATTAGAAGTTTTAAAAAAAGTCAAGAAACAATTGAACATCCTAATAATGGTTCTATTTGCTTTTTTAAGGTATAACAAGACAAATCTACCTGTCTGACTTGGGACAAGTCACTTAACTCTCTCAGGACTAGTTTCTTGATCATAAAATAGGGGTTTTAATAACATTAGGTCATTTTCTTCTTAGCAAAGAAACTTTTTTTCAACTCCTACATAGAATCTCAATGTATAAACAGATAAAAGAGAGCTGCTCTTGCTAAAAAGTTGGGGTTGAGGGCCAAAGCCTACCATCTACAAGGCTCCCCATCAATTTCCCCACTCCCAATCTATAGCAGCCCCCTAAGGCACTTCCAGAAGCCTAAGGGCTCTGTGCAACACAGTTTAAAAACCATTAAGTGTTTCACTGTGGTCCCTTCCAGTTCTAAAATTCATTATGCACTAAGCCAATGTTTTTCTATTCCTTATCCATATGTTTTATATGGAAACCTTAATATACTACTTTAAAAATGAGTAAATGAAAATGTACTCAAAATCTGTTAAACACAGTGTGAAAAAATTTCAAATAATTCATTTGTATACATAAAAAACTGTAAAATGTTTAAAATGTTTTAAAAGTAAACATCATTAAAAATGATACAGTCATAATATACAGGAACATCAATAATGATACTATTTATACTCACAAGTTCTATGAACTGTATAAATTCATCAAGCTGCCACAAATTCCTTTTAGAAATTATAAAAATGATTAAGAAGTGTTTGACAAATTTTTATAAATTCAACTTCACGTTCCATGGAATATATCTGCTAGTCTGACTAAATATTTACTACAATTTTGCAAAAAAGAAAAATAAAATGACTCATACCTTTCCAGAGATTTTCATATAGGCTCTCAATGGTTAAAAGTAAATTCTTTTCCATAACTAGTCCAAATACAGCCAACCAGTGTTTTTTAAAGCACTGTAATAAATGTATTAGAGTCCATGGAGGTTTCAAGTACAGCATCTGAAAAGTTTTTAGGAAAAAATAGCATCAATGAATTTATTTATTATTCCTATGATTAAAAATACTTATTTAGGAATTCTTATATATATTTCTCAGCAAAATAGAGTTGGTTGAATTCTTTTTAAATTAAAAGATATTTTATTAAAGCCAATCATAATCTTAAAATGCTAATTGTATTAAAATTGATTTTTAAGGGAGTGGATATGGATCAGGCAGTTGTGTGCCCCCCTCCCACATGGGAAGTCCCCGGTTCAGTTCCCAGTGCCTCTTAAAGAAGAAACAAACAGCCAACGAGCAAAAAAACGATTAGCAGACAAGAAAACAGATGAGGGAGCCATCTCAGGGAGCGGGGTGGATAAATGCTAGTCTTAGGTACAACCGAATTATTTTTTAAAAATTGATTTTTAAATGTCGTATCAGTATTAATTCCTATAGTTTTAGAAACTACATGTGCAAAATGAAAGCACAATCTTAATCAGCAAAGGTCCTTCAATCTACGTTTCAATACTGCCTATATCTATGAGGAAATCAACCTAACTCTTTAATAAAACTGGAGAAAAAAGATATATATAGAAAAAAGTTGTCAAATATATTTGGCACTTGCCACACTCCTGCAAAAACATATTTATAAAGAAGACTGATCATTTAACTCTACATGATGTCAACACTTCCTTTTTCTGAATCATTCATGAGATGACATTCCTTGACACTATTCTGAAATATATGACTTAAGTCAACCCTCCTAGTATCTTCTGACAATTCTTCATCATTTTAGTCCAACACTTGAAAAGAAATCAAGTAGCAAACATACCACCATTGAAAACTATTAGGTTCCCACTGAATATCTGGAATAAATATAAGCTACAAGTGATAGAGAATAATATTTCTCCAAGCTATGAATGTGAAGAGCAAACAAAAACTAAACTGAACTAAAAAATGCCTCTAATACCAAATATGGTGTGTTACTGATTGCGGAAAAGATGTGAATCAAAAGAAAATTTAAAATATCTTGTTAATATGATCAAATTTATACTGTGTAGTGGTTTCAGAGTTTTATTTAATTATGAATTCCAAAAATATAAATTGGATTATTCTTGTAAACTAATCTGTTCATCTGGGCATGATTAAGTTATGATAAGGGAATTAACTGGGCATGTCAGGAGGGTTGGGTTCTGCCCCTCGGTGGGTGTGGTCTCAAGTATAAAGGCTAGGCAGCAGATCTGAGTTGCAGAGATTTAGAGAAGCAGATTTGAGAAGCAGTTCTGATGTTGGAGTGAGCCGATCGCTGGATAGTTTACAGCTGGCCTTGTGGAGAGACACAACGCATAGAGAACTTCATGGTCTACAGCTGAACTTGTGGAGGAAACAGAAGCTAAGCCTGGAGAGAAATGCAGCCCCGGCTGGAGAGGAACCCAAAGCCTGAGTCCTTGCAGATGTCGGCAGCCATCTTGCTCCAACACGTGGACTTTGGTATGAGAAGAAACGTATGCTTTGTGGCCTGGTAACTGTAAGCTTCTACCCCAAATAAATACCCTTTATAAAGACCGACCAATCTTTGGTGTATTTCAAAAGGCACATCTGTGGCTGACCAAAACATACTGATTCTCATATTTCCATGCATAAGCCAAAATATACACTTTTATTTCTGAATATATTTTACTAGAATTTCTCCTCTTAGACATTTTGACGCAAATCAAACTAAATATGAGAGTTTTTCTGAATTCAATTTAGTGTCCCTACTCGAAGAAATTCCCTATAATATTCTTCTTCATTTTCTAATTTAAATTAAGTTACCAAGAAATAATGGTTCTTTTAATATATCCAAATCCCATCTCATCAAATAGCAACTCCATCCTTCTAGCTGCTCAGTCCAAAAACCCCTGACATTATCCTTTACTCTTCTCTTTTTCTCACATGCCACATCTCAGCAAAATATGGCAGGCTTGACTTCAAAATATATCTAGAATCTGACTACTTCTTACCTCTACTAACCTGACTTCTAGCAACCGTCTCTCAACTGGCTTATTCACTAGTCTTCTAAACCAGGGGTCAGCAATCTTTTTCTACACATGGCCAGATATAAATATTTCAGGTTTTGAGAGCCATTTGGTCTCTACTGCAACTATTCTACTCTGCCATTGTAGCACAAAAGCAGCCACAGACCATACAAATGAATGTGGTTGTGTTCCAATAAAGCTTTATTTACAGAAACAGAGGGTGGTCTGGATTTGGCCCATAACTGTGATTTTCCCACCTGTCTAGTGTTTCAGCTTCATTCTTTGCTCTTCTACAGACTATTTTCCACATGGGCGCTAGAATGATCCTTTTAAAAGGAAGATCAGATCATGTGACTCCCACTGGCTTTCCGTTTCAAAAGTCAGAGTAAAAGTCAAAATCTTTACAATGCCCTGCAAAATTTTACACCATCTAGCCCTGCCTTACCTTTCTTTTCTTTTCTTTTCTTTTTTTTTTTTTTTACTGGGAGGTCCCAGGGATCGAACCCAGGTCCCTCCATATGGCACACGGACGCCCAACCATTTGAGCCACATCTGCCTCCCCCTCCTTACTTTTCTGATGGCATATTTTACCTTGCTTCTCCTTACTCATTCCAATGACACTGGACCCACAAGTTACCTTTTCAGTAAGCCTGCCCTGATCACCGTCTACTTCAACATTTCCTTTCATTTCCTTTCCTACCTTATTTTTATCCAGAGCACTTACCATATGACACATCTTATATTCTATTTCTTTGTTTATTGTATTTATCCCCTGGTTCCTTAATATATAAGCTCAAGGGGACAGTGTGTCTGACACACAATAGATGTGCAATAAATATTTGTTGAAAGAAAAAAATGAATAATATATATCCTAATCTTTAAGAAATGTTTATCATTTAATTTTAAAAAGTTATTTCAATAAAAAATTTAATTTGCTATAGGTTATTACAATGAGGTTTATGGCATTTTATACAAGTAATATTTCTTTTAAAAATATTCAGCAATAAAAAAGAAATTTTCAACTAATAGAATTAAAATAATCACCTCCATCCAGAGGTTTCCAAAAGCAATCTTCATTTCTGTTTCTAATATTGAAGATAAAGCTGTTCCAAGAGATTTTTCAAGATCAGATATGATGGCTTCAAGTAGAATGGATAGTCCAGAATTTGTAGATTCTTCTTCATAACTCTCTTTCAAGGGTGTTGCTTCTTTAAAACAAATAGTTACAGGCTTTATTTAGAGCATTAATAATAAATGTTTTATATCTATAATTAGTATTTGGGCATAAATAGTAAACATTTTAGGCATTTAATTAATATTGAATTATGTAGAAAACAAACCAAAACTTTATTTGTAAAACAGTACTAAGCACGTATCTCTATAATAATTGTTTTAGATATGACAAATATAATACTTGGGCGAATGGTTTATCTTTTTAATCTTAACAGAAATTTAAGAAATGTGTGGAATATTTTAAATACAACTTTAATTTTTATTATTTTTAAAAAGGAGAAAAATTACAAGAATGGCTTGGATCTATTCATAACAGAAAACCAAAAACTATGGATCAAAATGGATTATCTTCCAAAAATAGTGTATTCTTCTCATTCTGATACCGGAAAAACAACTTAATTTCTTTATGGCAAAATTCAAAATATTAAATGATTTATCTCTACAAAGACAAATACAAACTGAGGATTTAAAACAGTTTCAAATGGGCAAACTGAAAGCATGTTACCTATAGAAAATCAAACTAGAATATTCTGTTACTTCTTCTAAACATCACTTTGAATATTATGACAAAAGATAGGTTATTACCTAAAAGGGTAAAGTAATAGCATATATCTTTAAAAACAATACATAAAAATAGTAAACGCAATATCAAAAGACTTCAGTAAGTATTTTCCCCACAGAGGGAAAAGGTAGGATGTGTTTCTAAATTATTTCAGATTTTATGTAACAATCTATCAAATATTAAGCTACAGAACAGATTATCCCAGCAAAAAATAGATAAAATAATGGTATTGTCTCTACCTTCCTTAATTATTAGTTTAAAATAAAAATTTTGAAAACAATTACTAGAGTCCTATAAGTTTCTCAAGTGCTATCTGAGCTTTTACTTTATTAATAGAAAGTTATGAATATGAAGCTAATTTTAAAGAAACTAAAAACTCTCTCCATCAAATGAATATTTCCTGTAGCTATTATTAATTTGAAAGTTGCAATATTGCATGCACACAGTGATTATAAACAGGTTAAAATATATGTGAGTATATGCACAGAAATTAAAATTAATTTGTAAAAGTATATATAGAAGGCAATAATGTTAACTATGGGGTTTTCTGGATTATCACAATTTTCATTTATTTCTCCCATTTACATGTCTGTCAATACTCCAAACGATATTTAAATATACAATATGAAAATTTACTAATTCCAAATATCAATAATCTTAGTTCATAAAGTAAGATATATTTCTAACTATTCATAGTGAGAATACTACCTGCTTTCAATTGTTGCTTAGAAATATAAGGCTGATGGCACACATCTGTGTTCTGAGATAAGTTTAATAACTCGGTACTCAATTCTTCTTTACTGAGTGACTTCACACCACATATTAGGCCTTTGTTTCTTAAATTTCTATCATCCCTAAGGTTGGGGTGAGGAGGAAAAATATTTTATTTTTATAAGATAAGCCACAGGCAACAAAATACAAGCAGTCTAATTAGAAGTTGGTGATTCTCAACAAATATATTCATAAAGGATAATGATTTTTAAAAATAGAGAAAGTAAAGAAATTAGCATACAGTAGAGCCATATCATTTTTGGTAATAATAGCATTTACTGAGTGCTTACCTTGTCAAGGCACTGTTCTAAGCACTTTATTACTCCATATAATCCTCAAAAAAAAATCTCTTGAGGTAGGAGTGGTACTAATTGTACGCCCATTTCACAATTAGGGAAACTGAGGTATAAAGAGGTAAAGTAATTTGTCCAAAGTTATGCCTGTTAAGTGGGAGTTAGATTTGAACACAGGAATATGATCAAAGAGAAATAAACATAAACAGAGAGCTACAGTAAGAGAAGTAACAGTTTACACAGGGCAGGATATCACCAGTTTTCCTCAGTGTGCGTATAAAACACATAATGTGAATATGTTGTGCCCTGAAAGAAGCCATTGTCATTAGAGCATATGAGACCACAGACAAAAAGCAAAGGCATTAATAAATGGAAGGACATTTAAGGACTTCAATGAGGAAGTGACAATCACATTTGTATTTAGTAAATTATTGTTCTGGAATTCAGCAGGTTTCTACCTTCTGTTAATGGCAGAGTAGCTTGGTTAGACTAACTCACCCATATACGACAATTAGAAAATCTGGACAAAAAGGAAATAATTAGTATGTGAAGGCACTAGGGAGCAACAAAATGTAGGCAGAAACTGGAGGGAATCTACTCTAAAGACACAGAAACTGCACTGGTATGAACTACAAGACTATATCTTTTTGCTTGAGGGCATTACCCAATTCATCAACAGCTTAGGACAACAGAAAGTCACAATTTTGGTGGTTTGAGATGTCAGAAGATAATGTTCTGGGTTGGCACGAACAGCTAAATTGGCCGGAACAGCTAGACGGTTAAGGGGGAAACTGAAGAAAGGAGGAAATCACAGAGCAGGTAAGTCCCAAAAATATGCATATAAATTCTGTCCAGAAAAAAAAACAAGAAAAAAACACCACACTCCCAAGAGAAAAAGCAATGAACATAACCAGACTCAGATATGATAGATGTTGAAGCTGACAGGGAATTTAAAATAATTTTGATTAACATGATAAAGGCACTAATGAAAGATGGATAACATGCAAAATCAGATGGATAGTTTCAGCAGAGAGATGGAAACCATAAGAAACAATTAAATGGAAGTGCTAGAAATAAAGAAGAGAAGAGAAGAGAGAAAAGGAAAAGAAAAGGGAAAAGAAAAGACAAGACAGTAACAGAGATGAAGAATGTCTTTGACAGGCTCCTCAGTAGACTTGATGTAGCAGGGGAAAAAACAATGAACATGAAGATACGTCAGCAGAAATGTCCAAAAGTGAAACAAAAAGAGAACAAAAGGTTAAAATGAAAACAAAACAAGCATCCGAGAGCTGTGGGATGATATCAAACAGTTTTACACATGAACATATTAGTTATCTATTGCTGTGTAATAATTACCCCTAAACTTAGCAGCTTAATAAAAGAAACATTTATTCTTTCACACAGTTCCTAACAGCAAGAAATCTGGGAGCAGCCTAAATAGTGGTTCTGGCTCAGGGTCTCTCAATGAGGTTGGAATCAAGCTGTTGGCTAAGGCCACAGCCATCGCAAGGCTTACTTGGGGCTTATTCATATGGTTGCTGCCAGGCCTTTCCCTTACTGCTCCTAGGCTGAGGCTTCAATTTCTTACCATGTTGGCCTCTCCACTGGGCTGCTCACAACATGGCAGCTTGTTTACAGAGCAACTGATAAAAGAGAAAGGATGAAGCAATGGGAGTACCCAAAAAGGAATCTGTGGTCTTTTATAACCTAATCTCAGAAGTGACATACCATCATGTCTTTTTAATTTTTTGTTTTTAATTAACAGTTTATTAAATACACTATATTTGTACCTTATTCTGTAGTTTTTAAAATCATTCACACATGGGCTTATTAAAAGCATATTTTATAGGAAACCATCTGTAAAACTAAAATGAAAATAAGAATGCACATACTGCACACATATTAGATAACTGCTGAAATGTTAGGAACTATTTTAATTTAATCTGTACAGGTACTTAATGAAGATTATCATGATTTTTTTTTCCTATCAGGAATTAATAGGTGGCTTGTTTCTCTTAAATCTGACATCAGATTATAACTTCAAAAGTGCTCACATTGAGTTGCAGGTGCAAAAATATCCATTAACAAAATGTTTACTCTAACAGTATTTAAGAAACAAGACAAAATAAGGTATCGTTTTCCTTTTACAGAAATATTCTAAATCTATTCTCTATGCATTTTCTCTCCCATTCAAAGAATTAGTTATGCAAACTAATGATGAAGCAAAGAATCAGTTCCTTTCAAAAACAAACTGTTATCTATTTACAAAACATGCAAAGGGAGAATTTTAAGTAGGTATTACTGCAGAACTGGTTAAAAATGAGTATAGCTGAGTGGCAGATTATATCTTTACTTCTGCAAATCTAGGTCCTTCCCCTTTCTGGAAGAAATATATTTTCAGGATATGGATTATAAAATGGCATACAATGCAAAGAAACAAAGAAGTCTGCAAATTCTTCATATTTCTAGCTGTTGAGACAAATATTTTTTAAAGTTGAGGTTACCTCTAGCAGTGAAACCAGAGCCAGCTATGGCTATTAAGATCCAGAATGTACAGTAATTGAATATATGATCATTTTAGCACGTTCTTTGTTCTCCTCTTCTGGAAGTTGTAGATGTCTATTTAGTTTATCTGTCATCTTAATGAAGCTGCATCTACAGCAGTCATGTCATCCAAAGTTCCTTCAATTGATGTATCTATATTTGCAATGTCATACCTGACACTGTCATGATGAGGATTATGAGTGGCAGAAGCAGACCCACCATGCAACGCAGGTATGGTATCATTTCTGACCAGTTGTCCATTTTAGCGAACAGCATTTTCACTCATAGAGCGCTCTCTTTTTAGCCTGTCAACTGTATGGATTTCTTTATTTTGAGGAACTGGAGGTCTTTCTAAATCAGGGGCTCTTAACCTTTTTTTTTTTAACCTTTTTTGTTCCACGGACCACTTTGCTAAGTCCACACTATACTGTGTATTATTTAATAAATCTATCACACCTGCACCAACACGTCCCCATAAGAATAATGAAAAGCAGTGTTTAAAGGGAAATTTACAGCAGTCTCAAATCAATTCTAAGCTTCCACTTTAAGAAATTAGAAAAAGGGTACAAAGTATACAGGAGTACTTTCTGGGATAAATATGTAGTACATATGGAGAGGGATGTGGGTTACACAGGTATTTCCATTTATCAACACTGTATGGTTAAAATTAGATGTGAATTTCAATACATATACATTTTCCCTCAAAATATAAAGAACAGTATCAAAATAATCAAATTAGGGAAATGGGGAATGGATGGAGATGATGATGACAGAAGAATGGCAGAATCTTGATTGTTGTAGCTGGGTACTTAGGGATTAACTCTTCTGTTCACTTTGATTACTATTGAAATTCTCCAAATAAAATATTTTTTAAAAATTAAAAATAAAAAAATACCACTAGCTTTGTGAAGAATAAATGAAGGAGAGCAATTGTAGAAACTGAAAGCATAATCAGTCTTAGCGTGGAAGTTGAGGGAACGATAACATGGCTTAACAGAGGACAGTGGTAGGCAAGATGAAGAAAAGAAAGCCATAAACCATGTTTTGGATACAGAAGTAAAAGGACTTGCTAATTGGCTGGCTATAGGTTATGAGGGAAAGAGGTATGAAAAATGAATCTGGGGCTTCTGGCTTTAGTAAATGGGTGTAAAATGGCACTTTTTTATTCAGTGAAGAACAATTTAAAAGGGAAGTTCAAGAGTTCACTTTTAGAGATAATGGTTTTAGTTGTCTATGAGACATCCAAGTAGAAATGTCAATAAGTAATTAAATCTACTAGTCTGGAGCTCAGAAGAGACTTATGGTCTGAAGATATAAAATGGGGGTTGTTGGTCCACACTTAGGGTTGTATTGTATGTAAACCCTTAGAATTAAATATAGAATATAGTATTAAAAAAGTTTTTCCTATTATTGCAATTATCAATTAATATTAACTATCATCACCTTCATTGTCCTGTTTGAGACTTTTGTGGACCCTAGAAATTATGTTCTTAAGCTAACCCCTTCCTGTGCATGTGAACCTATTGTATGTGGGCCCTTTTAGTTAAAGTCAGTCAAAGGACTTTTTGATTAGATCACTTTTTATTAGATCGTTTCAGTTAAGGGTCTTTGATTAGATTGTGGGACCCAGGGTGAGTCCTAATCCTTTTACTGGAGTCTTACATAAACGGAACGCAAGAAAAGAAAGCTGCCGTTTTACCCTACCATGTGAGAGAGGGCTCTAGGATCACCTTCAGAGGCTGAAAAACAGAGAAACCTCAAGAGGCTGAGAGAGAGGCCAGAGGCTGGAATTAGTGGAGTAGCCTGGAGCTGAAGCAACGAGGCCCTAAGGAGACTAGGTCCATGGAGCAGCCTGAAGCTGAAAGAGGCCTTGAGAAGAGGACAGAGATGAGCAGGCCACCATTATGCCCTGCCCTGTGCTTGATCGCCCATAGCTGAGCTCTGAGAGAGAGCATCTTTAGATGACATCCTCAGCTGCAATTCAGTGAGGCAGCATCTCTGATGAAGCCTTGATTTGGAACACAAATCACAGCCTTGGAACTGAAAGCTTTTATAATAAACTCTTATTATAAAAACCAACCTGTTTCTGGTATATTTCATCGGCAGCCTTTAGAAAACTAAAACACTCATCATCCAGTTAATTAGTATAAGTGTATCTTCACAATAAGTAGGTGTGATTTGTAAAGTACGTACGGTTATCTCCATTTAAAGGGAAAAAATACAAGCTCACCAGGAATATGACAATTCCAGAATTAAAAGTAATATTTCACTACAAAATTTCTTTTAACTAAAAAATGTTACACCTGTTAATCCCCAAACTGTGATTGCAGAAATGAAAAATTGATAGATTTGCCAATTTAATTTTCATTCAAAGCTGAACTGGAAAAAAAAAATACATAAACAATTACCTCACAAATTTAGTTTATCTCAAATTCAAGGTGGTTTACATATTGATTCTATTTTAGCCTTCAACAAATTCCAAGATAATATATTATGTCCTAGATCAAAAATAACCTAAAACTCAGGGATAGATATCTCCAGTATTTCCTTTAATACCAAAAATAATATCATTATCTCTGAAGACAGTTAAAATGATATCTCAACCAAGCTTCCTTACAAGAAAGATCTTAGGGCTATGTACTTTCAGTAACTACTCCATTTAACACACAAAATTTAGACATGATCATGAAACTAAAAGAACTTCATTTTTGCGGCAATTAAAATTCAGATCAAATTTCCAAATTAAAAGTCCCTTCAGAACCTTTCCTCATGTATAATGAAAACAGTTTTGCTTAGCATTACATTAGTTTTACCTTAAAATGAACTTATGAAAATATTAGTGGGGTATGGAGGAGAGAAAGGAAAGGAGGAAATAAGGAAGAAAAATTGCTATCGAGATTTTACTACATACTAGGCACTATTCTATGTTCTTTCCATATATTATCTGATTCAATAGATAATAATTTCATGAGACAGGTATATAAAATATCCTCCCTATTTTTTAGACTTGGGCAAACTAAGTTAAGCAAGTTGGCCAAGGTCACAAAACTGGTAAGTGGTAGAATCAGGGCTCCTAGAACACAACTACAACAAAAACTACCCGCTGCCCAAATAAAATAATCTCCTTGCCTCATGACCAAAAATTCTGTCAGATTTTGACTTCTGAACTATTTTATTGGGCTATCAAATTGACCTTCTTCTGCTTTTTCAAAAGTTTTCTGAATATTATATTCATTAAATTGAAACTTTCACTTCATCATTTTGAGATATTCATCTCACCCTTCTATAGTTCACACAATATAAGCTTATCAGATATAACTCAATATGCTTATTAGCAGACTTAGAAAATTATGCTTCTATCCTTGGTATGGTGGATACAATATGATTTTTTAAATTACTTAACATATATTTCTATTTTTAAAAAGTGAAATGACATGAAACTCACGTGCACAGAATAACAAAAGAACAAGGGAATAATTTCTGGTACTGAAGGCAGCATTTTAATACTCGATCATCATTGTTCTCATCACTCAATCCATCTGCAAATTTAACAAAAGTAACTGTCAGTAGGCACACTAGAAACACACATACCATATGAAATAATCGATGTATTTATTAATCAAAAACATCTAGAAGAAAGAAAACTTTTTAAATAAAAAGAGGAAAATAAGAAAAAACAATGCCTTGAAAATTCTGGATCTAGAAATCACACAGCATATAGGTGTGGATTTAATAAAGTGGTTAGTTTACTTCTAAAATGAAAACAGGCATGGTTATTAATAAACTCAAAGGAAAGAGAGATGATCAGAACCTAAATGTCAAACTAGAAACCGAAAGTTATAAATTCTAGTCTCAATTCAATCACTTAGAGATTTTTAAGTAAGTTACATGGTTACATCATGCTTAAAATTACTTTACCCCAAGAGGTCTGTAAAGTAATGGACAACTGTACTACCAGCAACCGAGCCAGCTTTTTGTGCCTGCTTTTCCTTAATCTCTAAAACAGTAAAATTTAGAGATGTACAGGAAAGGGCAACATGAGCTGTAGTCAGAGTACACAAAAAGTAATTTCTAACAAATGTAATCAGTGGCTGACAAGGTATCCTTTGGTAGTCTCCAAATCTTAAATCATGTAGTAAAAGTTCAATTCTGGTAAAAATAATGCAATGTGTAGAAATAGGGCCTAAGAATGTTTTCTCACAGGTCCATATACTACCTGCATCAGAACTCCCTAGGGAACTGGTTAATAATTCAGAATCCAGGACCACACCCCAGACCTACTTCTGGATTAGAATTTTTGGATCCTGGACATAGAAACCAATTTAAGCCCTTGGTGATTCTCTTTCACATGAAAATTCAAGACATACTAGCCAGTGAGCCATGACCTTGTTCCCAATTTACTACTTTTTTTCCCTCTACTGTTAACCCATATTACTTAGCTCAGTCTCTAATCTTCACATTAGAAAATACAATCAATCATGCAATAAATATTTATAATGGACCTACTTTGGGATGGATCCCTGTCCTAGGAAATTCGAGATGCAAAGACAAATAAACCTTCAGAGACTCACAACCTAGTAGTAAATTCTAGACGGAACTCAACTGATCTCAGTGCATGAGAGGAAATTCTGTTCCTTAATCAGATGACCAGACATTTATCACAACAGCCAATTTTACTTCTTTTAGTTCAGAGAGTAAATGCTACTATTAATACAAAATGGGCAGCTCAAAATCATTAATTTTCAGCAACTCAATTCAGCACACAAAAGGAGGTCTAAAGGTAACAGTGTATTGATCTAAAGATAACAAAATTAAGATTATCTCTATTATCACATTTTCTAGTATACAAGAAGCCAGAAAACACATCTAAAACTGAAAGAATATTCATAAACTATTTAGTCATTCAATGAGTATTTCTAAGGTACTGGTCAAAGTGAATGAAACAAAGATTCTGAAAACAGACCTATGTGGGTTCGAATCCCAGCTTTCCCACTTATAAAGTGTGTACTCTACGGCAAATCATGTTGAGTGCAATAAGCCAGACACAAAAGGAGAAACACTGTATGATCTCACTGATATGAATATATGTTGCTAAAACAAAAGCTTTTAAAAAGAAGCAAAAAACAACCATAGGACTGTACAACACAGTGAACCCAAATGTAATCTATGGACTATAGTTAATATTACAATTAGAATATTCCCTCATCTATAGTAACAAAGGTGGGAGCAGATGTGGCTCAAGCAGTTGGACACCTCCCTGATATGGGAGGTCCTGGGTTCGGTTCCCAGTGCCTCCTAAAGAAGACAAGCTGATGCAATGAGCTGATGAACAAGCAGACACAATAAGCAGAAACCACAAGTAGGGAGAGGATGTGGCTCAAGCAGCTGGGCACCCCCCTCCCACATGTGAGGTCCCGAGTTCGGTTCTCAATGCCTACTAAAGATAAGCAGACACAACGAGAAGAGACAATGAGCAGACACAAACAAGCAGACAGACGAGGGAGCCATATGGGGGTTAGAAATAGTAACAAAGGTAAAACACACTAATGAAAAATGTTAAAATGAGGGGAGGTATATGAAACTATTTTCTACATGATCTTTCTGTTAACCTACAACTTTGCTAATTAAAAAAAGAGATTATGGGAACACAAGTGGCTCAAGTGATTGAGTGCCTCCCTCCCACATGGGAGGTCCTGGGTTTAGTTCCCAGTGCCTACTAAAAAAGAAAACGAGCACACAATGAACAGACAAAGAGCACAGACAGTGAGTGCAAAACAAAGGGCGGGGAGAAATAAATTAATTAATTAAATCTTAAAAAAAAAAAGATTAAATGAATAGTAAGTGCTTAAAAAGCACTATAATATTTATTACTTAAGATTTAGCATTAGTGGCATTTCAACAGCAATGACCTTTACTCACATACAACACCAAACTAAATTTTATATAAATTATAATCAAATAAGATTTTTAAATGTATAAAATTTAAGCTTCTCAATGGGAGGGATTTTCTGTCTCATTCACTGCTGCAGCCTCAACATTTAAGTAATTTCTGGCACAAATATTTCATACATAAATAAATATCACGCAAAAAAATTAAAATATGAAACAAATGACTGGTTGGGGGCAGGTAACTTTATTATTTGCCCTTAGTTATTTTTACCTATAAAATTAAAAATAATTTTTTCCTATAAAATAATTATAGAAAATATGAAAAATTCAGAAAATATAAAGAAAATTACTCCCATCAGCTAAATATAATCAATTATTTTCCATTTATATTTGTATATAATTTAATAAATTTGGAGTTCTCCTTTGTTATTTTATATTCAGTTTTTGTTTTTACTTAACATTACATTTCATTAATATTTTTCAAAATATACTATTCTTTCATATGGCTATAATAATGTATATAACATCCCTAATTTTAGACATTCAAGTTGTTTCCAATTTTTTTGCTGTATAAATAATGCTGTGACGTTGGATGAATTGTATTTTTATTAATATGTGTCAAATAAATAAAACAAATTGTATGTTTTATCAAGATGTATCAAATAAACAAATAAAATTAATTTGCTTAAAAAATTAGAAATAATGCTGTTATGAACATTCTTTATATAAATCACTGTGAGCATCTCTGATTATTTCTTTTGGGCATACTTTTAAAAGAATTATATTTTTAGGGTTCTTTTTTTTTTTTTTTAAGATTTATTTATTTTATTACATATCTCCCCTTCCCCCCCGCTGTGGCAACACGCCGATACTGGTCACTGCGCAGGCGCAGCTTTCCCCGCTTGTGGGCGGCTTCTGCTTCCATTCACGGCTGGCTTTCAGTTCACGGGTGGCTGGCTGCGCTCCATTCGCAGGCAACCTGCCCTGCCCGTGGTGGCTTTTGCTGTCCGTGGCAGCTTTTTGCCCTGCCCACGGCGGCTCTGGCCCGCCAATGGCGGCTTGCCATTCTCAAGGCGGTCTGCCCGCTAGGAGAGGTCCCCGGGAACCAAACCCGGGGCCTCCCATGTGGTATGCCAGTGCCCTATCCACTAGGCTATCGAGCCGGTCCCTAGGGTTCTTGATATACACAGCTTAACTGCTCTCCTGAAAAGTTACCAAATCCGATCCCAAAGCAGTGCACACTGTGAGTATTCCTAGCAGGTGTTAGGAAAGAGTAACTTTCTAAATTTATTTATTTATTTTATTATTATTTTTTTTACATATCACCCTCCCCCCCCCTTCTGCTTGTTCTTGCTGTGTTCATTTTTGCATTCTTCTGTATCTGCTTTG
>PVKH010001335.1:0-31059 GCA_004027955.1 Chaetophractus vellerosus | reverse complement strand
CCGCAGCGGGGGTAAGGGGAGATATGTAATAAAATAAATAAATCTTAAAAAAAAAAAAAAAGAAAAAAAAGTTGTTTCAAATGGAACTACTTATTTAGGAAGTAATATAAGTTTCGTCCTTTCAGAGGGAGGGCCACTGGCACACACATCCAGTAAAAGCATTTATTCTACAGAGCAATACTTTATTCTGACTCATTCATTTTATTAACCATTTATCTCTTGGGGAAATTGTTTAAATATTTAATGTTTCTTCATATTTATTATGCAGCCAGCCAAAGACTGCTGGGTTTCTAAACGAACTACAGTATCTCATCACTCTGATGGTCTGTAAGTTCGTATTCTTATCCAGGAATTCTGCCTATAACCCTGCAAACTCATTTTTTTGTTTTACAGTTTTTTATGGAAATAAGGAAACTGTGCAGCATAAGGTCATGAGTTATTTGTTTTCTAATAACTGACAACTATTATCAACTCATTCTTATGACTTAATAAGCTATTTCCTTCTAACTTCCCTCTAAAGGCCCATCTAGTCTCCCAAACTCTTGATAACTGTCACAGCTTTTTCAAAGTCTACTTGGGACTTTGACTATCAAATGCAACACTCTTTAGAAAACCTGGAGAACATTGAATATTTAGACATGACAATTTTCTCATTTTAAATAATTGAGAGTATTTTGTTTGGTTTTTGTTTGTTTTAATATGAGCTTATTGTCAACTCTGCACCCACATAACAACAACAAAAACCTACGGAAATAAATAATGGGCCCAGGAATTTAACTGATTTTGAAATTACATTTATTCATCCATTTCAAACCTAAAATATAGACGAGTGAAAACTCAAATAGCAATATATCCTAAAAATCCTTCTCTTTGAAACATCTAGTATTCTATTTGATGGACTTCATGTTTCCAATTTCAAGCAAAACCTATTCCCCATTAAATTATAATATAAAATATAAGGGATACTCTCTGTGGGAAAAACATGCCAAAATACAGGATTTGTGTATATTTGGCAAGGAAAGATTTTTAACTGCTCTGAGAAAAGTTCAGCATTTTTGAGCCAGCATTCTACAGCTGATCTTTCAGTTCTTGATGCTGGTTGCTTGTTTTCTTGTTTGATTTTCCCAGGCTATATCTTCTAGCAAAAGTTTCTACATTTTCCTAAACCTAGGATCTTATTTCAGGCATTTGCCATTACACCAAGCTTTACAAATTTTTCCTTATGCTATTAAAACTTTGGGTTTCATAGTTAAAATTCTGCATAGTTTATCCATTTTGTGTAGTTGGGGTTTGGCTATTTATATGATACTGTTTCAACTTCAGATTGTAATGATAGAATAGACTTCAAACCTTGATTTTACCAGCTGTTTGAAATTTGGACAAGGTCATTTTGCTGAACTTCAGTTTCTTCATCTGTAAAATGGAAAAATCAATACCTATTTCATAGTATTGTTGTGGTAATCTAGTGAAATAATGGGTATAAAAGGACTAAAGATAATACTGGCAATGTCAAGACTACAAAATGCTAGTCTTCTTCTCTTTTCTCACCTGATTTCCTTCCCTCAACTAAAACTGGGTTTCACTTTGTCAGTAGCTCCAACAACATAACAGGCAATAGAATATGGTTGATACAACCTGAAGGCTGTGGTTGTTCTTTTAAACAACCTAAAATCGCTTAAAATCCTGCAAAATCATTCTTCAGAAATAATTGGTTTTCTAAAGTTCCCTCCAAGGTCTTGAGTTAACATGATTTCCTCATTATTTGCTAGAATCATCTAGTAAAAATGGAAGTTATAAGTAGAAAGATTGCTGAGATTATCATTATGTAAAATATAAATAAATGAACACACATTTTTATGTATATACACTAAAATAAAAGTAAACGGCAGTATTTGGCACATATTGGTATAATTAGAAGGCACTGTTTTTATACCTCCTAATTTTGACAAAATATTAAGTTCATTTCATACTGGATTATCAAGAGGTTGCTAATATTAAGGGCAGACTCTATGGAATAGGTACACATATATGTGCATAACAGATTGAAGGAAATAATGACAGAAACAGTTCTTACCTCCTATCTACTGCAGCAGACACATTTTAATAGAGGTGAAAGAAATACTTTTCTTTTTTAAAAGCCATTTTAGGAAATGGTTATGGACCTCCAGGGTAGAGCAGGGAGGCAGATCAGGAAATATTTATGCAGACAAGGGATGCCTATAAAAACTGTAGAACATTAATCACGAGGGAGTGCAGAATTAACCTGACACCAACTCAAATTGGAGCAGGACAATGGCTGCCAAGGGTGTGTATTTTCAAAACAGCACAGACCAGTGTCTTATAGGCAACTACTGGAACATAAAACAAAGTCAGTGTCTTAAGGATTCAATCATGTATTCATGCAAACCTCACTTTTAAATAATAATGAGAGTTGTAACGAGCCTGAAGACCCATAACCCAATTCTCTCACTTGCCTGAGTCACTCTCTTGTAGTAAGTCAGTAAGAGGAGAAGCTCATTCAATCTTGAAGTCTATAAGGACACTGAAGCAGTAATGCTCCAAATGTGCTCCCAGTGTGATGAAAATTCGAATGTGTTTCCCTGAGTGTAAAATAGTCAGCAAAGATTTTAGCACTAGGAAGAAAAAATTCCCATTGAACACATGTACTTGTTTTCGTCAACTCACATAGCCAGCAACAAGGTCAGACAGACAAAACTGTGAAATTTCAGTGCCTTGGCACTGTCCACAAATGGGTGCTGCTCAGGTCCCCCACACTGACTCCTGATTTTGGAGTACTGTAGCTCCATGTTGCTTCCTCTCTTGATGCCCAAACAAACTTACTTTGAGAGAGTTGTCACATATAATGGAAGGTGGTAAAAGAAACCAATCTGCATAAAGGATTTAATGACATAATTGTTTAGTTTTTGCTTCTTTTCCAGAAGGCAAAATAAACCCCAGATATGAGAGATAGGCTTCTGGGAAAATATTTCTGATGGTAGTCCTAAATCACTCTGTACAAGTACCCATCTAGACCTTTGCCCAGTGATTGCAAACTTGAGTGACTTGTCACAGCAACGTTCTATTGAGGCTTGTAGGGAGGTGCATCACAGGAGGAGAATTTAAATTTGCTTTTGACTGCATGCTTTAGAGAAAAGGAAGGTCTGGCATAGAATGGAAAACAACCATGAAAACTCTCTCTGTCAAAGTGTGCCAGTAATACATTTACTATATAATCAAACAGAAATTGGTTAAATATTGCAAATCACAGTTTCTTGTTTTATAGTTATATGGAAAGGGGGGGAAAAAGAATAATTCTCAATGAAGTTAATGTTATTGAATTAAGCAAGAGAGGTGCCATCCCCACAAGTAAATATTACAACAACTCAAGAGCAGTTCTTGAGCTCACTTTCTTCCCTGGCATTTGTGTCTTTTATAGCAGAACCTGCTTCCATTGCTTCATACAGGTCAGAATCATTACTAGATCATATAATAGATCTCAGATTGCTTAAGTATAAAACAACTCTTTGGAGGTATATGTCACTCCAAAGTAACACAATGTGAACTTATGTAAATGTATTTAAGACACACACACACACAAACACACGGGGAGGGTAAATACATGAAAGTATCCTGTTCTGGTTCATGATTACTGCATGACAAAAAACCTCTAAAACTCATGACTTAAAACAACAATCATATGTTTAGCTCATGAGTCTGCAACTTGCGAATGTGCCTCTCTGCTCCATCTTGGCTTGACAATCCACTTTCAAGCTGGTTCACTCACATGGCTGACCAGTTGGTGCTGTCTGTTGTCTGGGAACTCACCAGGACTAAAGGCCAAGGGTTACTTCAGTTCATCTCCACTATTGAATGCTTGGCTTACTCTTGTCTTGGTGGTTGGTTTCCAAAAGTGAGCATCCCATGAGACACAGGAAATGGATGCACCCAGTTTACTGAGCCTAAGTCCAGAATTTGTCACAGTGTTCTTTCTTCCATATTTTATTGGTCAAGCAGTCACAGGGTATAGATTCAAAGAGTTTGGGGCCATATTTCAAGCATGTACCTTTAAAAATTTCCCTGGTATAATCTATTATTAGATTTAAAAGAGAATTCAGTGTGAGTAATTTGGTTTACAGCATTTCAGGAACTGTGGAAAACCAAGTATATGTCCTGAAGAAAATATTCACATTTTGTTTATTTCTCATTACTGATAATACATTATCATTAATACCAGCAGAGCCACTGCTGTGGATTACTACCTTATTTGCCAAATCAGAGGTTAATTCATTTTGCTGTGATTAATCAACCATTCTAGAAAATGACTTCACCCTGACAAACCATTTTAGCAATATTTCATATTTTGTTGCAATAACCTGAAAGAGTTAAGGCACCTCTTGAAAGGCCAAGAAACAAGAACCATTAGGAAGAGACAAGAATCTGATTCATTATGTAAAATGGTGCATGAACTCTCTCCCTAATTCCAGGAGAGCTTTTTGAAGCAAATGGAAATTTTGTGCTTGCCTTAAGTCTAGTGTATAGATTACTGCAGATGAATCTAAAATCTTGGATAAATGACTTTAAAAAGAAAGAGAGAAAGAGAGAAAGAGAGAAAGAGGAAAGAAAGAAAGAAGGAAAGAAAGAAAGAAAGAGAAAGAAAGAAAGAAAGAAAGAAAGAAAGAAAGAAAGAAAGAAAGAAAGAAAGAAAGAAAGAAAGAAAGAAAGAGAAAGAAAGAAAGAAAGAAAAAATACACCACACAGATGCCTCAAATTTGAAAATACAACATAAGTATATCTATTTCTTTAGTCCCATTTATAGGTTTTCCAATAATTTGAAAATAAACAAAACCTTCTGGCTTTGCATGTCTGTGGGGACTTTGGGACTTTAGGTACACATATTTGAGAATCTTTTGCATAAATCTGCATATGTTTACATGCAATGACAGACATACTGCCGTTTCGCAAATGTGGCTAGGGTAATTTAATCTTCTGCAACATTTTGCATAGCATATGTAGGTGTAATATGCTCAAAAACATTACCTGAATATATGCAAAGTACACTTAGCTCATGCTTACATAGTTCTCAGATGAAAAGCTGTAGTTAGATCTGAGATAATATTTGCAGCCTTCTGTACATTTAAAGAGCTCAAATTAAACCAAATTATCCATAGCAAGAAATGATGTTTTTTTGTAAAATTTAAAGTAAAAATACTTCTAGATTTGTTTATTATACATCTTTAAGCTAATTTGAACTTCGTTAGCTATCTTCTTGGTTTTACTTTGCAGTTATTACACTTTTTCTAAGTTATTCCACTATTTTGAGTTAGAGATCATTAAAAATTGTTATAACAGGGGTTCTAAGAGCATTTATTACTAAACAGTAAAAATGATAAATGCAGCATCAGTCTAAGTATAAATTATCTGAAAATATAAGGCACATATATCATTTTTTTCAAAAAAGAGAAATATTTTTAAATTTATAAAATGTATTGAATCATATGAAACAACATGCATTGTCATTTGTGTTATTAAAATATGCACCTCTTTTTTTAATCCTTTGGTTTCATAGGCTAACTTTTTCTTACACATTCCATAATTTGCATAACTATTCAATGTTTTGTTTACCCAGGAAATAAATGTCTATTGTAGCATATTATAAAAATAAAAGTGAGCAAAAATAATAAATAGGTACCTATAATCCTGGTATCTAAATAAAAGCATTGTTAATAGTCAATATTTTTTCTGTCATTATCATAATTTATTTCTACAAGTTATGATCATACTGATTTTTTCTCTAAATAATATATACTAAGCAATTTCCATATCATCTAAGTAATACTCAATAACATGATGGTTATTGGCTTCATAGTTTTCCAATGACCACATTCTTGGAAGCAACTTTTTTAGATCCTCTCTTTTATGTGTTGTTACCTTCAGAAAGAAATGATCTCCAAAGAACAACTATCTTTTTGAGCAAAACATTAAAAAATGCATTTAAAAAAACAGGTCCTCATTTGTTCACTAGCTGTTCTCTTCCAGTTATCCACTCTTCTTGTGTAATTTGGAGCATCTAAGCAATTTAGAATAGTTCCTAACCTGAGAATGGAGTGGTCATCTCTGGAGCAATTCATGGCAGATGCAGAAAGAAATGGTTTTCTAAGTCTATTTTCCCACATTCACAAATATAAAGAATTGCACTTTCAGATATATTATTTTAAAATAATGGGCCTTATATTTATGCATGTTGAAGATACAATTATAAAGCCTGTATCATTTCATTTTATGAATTATGTTTTAAAGTCTCAGTTAATACATATTTTTTTAGCAATTATATTGAGATGTATTTACATACCACATAATCTATCCAAAGTGTATGTTTAGTGGGTGCATTCATCACCACAATCAATAGTAGGGCATTTTCATTACCCCAATAAGGAAAAAACCCTGCTCCTTAGCAGTTACCTTTCAATCCCTCCATCCATCCCCTGCCATATCTCTCTGCTAATTTAATTCCATCTCTATACATTTATTTATATTTACATTTATATAAATGGAGTCAAACAATGTGTAGTACTTAGTGTCTGTTTTCTGTTACTTGATGATAATTCTCTCTTTTTTTACAATTGATGAAAAACTATTACTATATTACAATTCACTACAGTTTATAGTTCGCTTTAGGTGCATTTAACCTCTTGAAATATTAAGGTACACTTGTTCTGACTAATTGAAGAACATTTTTATATTTGTACTACTAAGCATACTCATTGTCTGCAACAATGTTCATTATGCTATACAGTCCCGTAATTCATCCTTTAGCTTTTCTTCTAGTGATACAATAAACCTGATTAGGTCATGACTTTGCTGAAAGCACCACAGCTAATCCTGTTTCTTCTGGAACAAAAGCTAAGGTCCTAAATATACAGCAATAGTTCATTCATTATCTGCCCCTTCCTCACTTTCCAGTTTCTCATTCCAACATTCTCCAACTCACAACTTTTCCAGTCAGGTTGAATCAACTGATAAAGACCAACTTTCCTTCTGTTTTTCACTTGACTATTTTCTCTTCCTTCAAGATTTAGACTAAGCTTGTTCTCCTTTAAGAACCCATCCTTTACTCCCTATTCAGAATCAGGTTACCTCTCTGTGTGCTTATAAACTTCACTTATACCAAGTTGTAATCTTGTGTTTTCACACTCTATTTGTTCCTTCACCCTGCAAGCTTCTTGAGGTCAGGGATGAAGAAAGGAAATTAGCTTGTTTGTGCCTTTGAAAATATCTTCAAATGTATGGTTATATAAGCAACTCAAACCCCATTTATGAAATTACCTTTCTTAAAAATATTTTTGGAGTTTTACAAGGCATTTGCCAGGGCCCTGGTGAGCATATGAAGGGCTTTTGTGTGAATTACCAGTCGCACCTTGAGTGCACCATTTGCAAAACATTTCTCTCTCTTAGTGGCAAAGTTTTCAATAATGGTGCCCTTCTGGCTGGCAAGTATTGGCCTCCTATCCTCCTAGAGGAGGCCGTCCAGATGGCCCTTAGCATATTCTCTTTTATTCCTTCCAGGGAAAAATTGTGCATATACAAATTACTCCTCCCTCTGCATATCAGCAAGTGCATGATTGGCAGTGCTGCTGCTACCCCTAGCTAGCCCCAGGTAACGGATAATGAGTATGCTCTGGGTTATATATGGGATCCTCCATTTTTTGTATCTGCTTCAAGTCTGTGGCTAAATGAACTCATATGTGACCCTTGATTGAGTCCAATTGTTCATTTCCACATTCATTCATGTAGTTAGTCTCCACCTGTGCCATGACTTCTAGGTACCAGGGGAAATTGTATCAAAGATGCTAATGAGCTGTCAGTGCCTATGCAGAGGTAGCAATTTGCCTGTAGTTGTCTGTGGACCTCTAAGATATGCCATTGCCCTATCACATTCTTTCCTTTGTTGACTGTTTTCACTGCTATATTATTAATAGTGAGATCCTGGGAACTATGAAATATAATGAAAAAAAAAACATGATTCCTGTCCTTGAGATGCTTTTGAAATAATGGGGGAGGGTGGGGAGTGCAAAGGAATGATGTGTATATATATATATGACACAAGGGACTTTTAACATTTGAAAAATTCTAGTAATGCTTGCAGTCATATCAACTCATTTAATAGCTACCTAAAAGTGTTGTGAAGATTAAATGAGCTATATATGCAGAACACTTGGACAGTTCCCAATAGTATCAAGTGCTTTATAAGTGTTTGCTATTATTACTATTATTATTGACTTAATACGTGCTAGATGCTGTTGTAAGCATTTTACATATATGAAGAACTTTAAATGATTCTCATTTAAATCGTTACCATAAGCCTATAGTTGATTGTATTATCATCCCCATTTTATAGATGGAGAAATTGAGGCTTAGAGACTAAGTAATTTGGCATAGGTCATCTGGAATTCAGGTCCCCTCTTTCTAAATTTATAGCCCTTTTCACTAAGGAAACCGCCTCAAAGTTATCTAACAGTTAGAATCCCTTTGACTGATCTAAAATGATTTTGCTTCATATTTATTGGAAGTGCTAAATGCCTTTTGGCTGTAGACAAAAAGAGCACTCTGATGTCAGTAAAACTGAAAAAAAATAGTAGGACATTTTCCTTTTAATTTTCTATTCACTTAATATTTTTAGCATTATATGGCTCTAGTTAAGGTCATACTGAGTTCCCTTTTCAAGAGAATGGTTATTTTAAAATATTTTACTCTAGTCTCCTCTATCTCAACATACAATTAATTTTGGATTTTGTATTGATAATTTTCCACAGCAAAGATAAATTAACTCTTTAAATCAAAGCTGAAGAAGTTGAGTATTGACTGTAGGGAATAATAAGGTCTCTTTAATTCCTTTGAGCATCATTTAATGAGCTGCACATTTTCAAATCTGTTTCTGTTGGTGAAGAGTTCAGGTATTTTCAGTGATAACTTACAAATCTCTAACCAGCTACTCAATACAAATTTTAAAATAACTACTATTACAAGTGTTTTTTCTAATTACCTCGTCCTACTGAAAAGACTTCCTTAAAGGTTAGCGCTAAGTGTAGCTTTAAGCTTCAATCTTTATATTATTTGGGCCAGGGTAGTCTCTGAACAGACTAATTATTCACATTCCTGTTTCCTCCAAATTCTAAACCAATGGAGAAACTGACATAAGAGACAAATAGGGAACTAAATATCTTTGGTATTTCCAGGAAATTCCAAATGTGACATACAGCTTGTGTTATCTTTGAATTGGCTTTACTCTCCTCTTGTCATTGCAGAGCAACCCAGCAACTCAAGTCCTCCCGCCACAGGGTGGGGCCTATCCCAGAGGACATCAACAGGGAGAAGAGAAGACACATACATTTCTTTCAAGTAGGCAGGTTCCAAGAGAGGCTGAGCTCTGCCTGTTCACAGACCCTCTTCTTCCTGATCTCTCATAATAGAGGATCTCATTGCTCCTCCATTTGAGGTGGTAGGGGAGGGATGAGTAACTGATGGAGTTGGAGGTTAGGCAGTAGAAAAGGAGAGCAGAAGCTGTCTCCCAATGTTTCTCAGGAAATCCTATTTTATGTCTGAGATAAAACTTGAGCAAAGGATAGAACAGTCCCCCATATACACTTATGTATTATTAGATTCTGAAAAGCAAAACATCTATTGGGAAAAATAGACATTTAAGAACCTATGACAGTGGAAAGCATTAAATACAATAAATACCATAAAACAAAGAAGCAGAGGATCCTATGAGAAACAGTGAGAGTACCTCATTCAGCTTGTGGGGAACGGAAGTCTTGGGAAATATTCCCAGAAGAGGTACCACATACCTGGATCATGATGGTCAAAGTAGAAGATCACCAGGTATTGAAAAGTTGCACTGGTGGTGACAGTTTATGGGAAAAGAGGAATTTTGGGACCAGGGAACACTTGGTAGACAAACGCATCTAAGAACACAACTGGTTCAGAGAGGAGCATGGTTTAACATGTGATTCAACATTGGAGAATGATGAAGATGAAGCTGGGAGACAGGT
This sequence comes from Chaetophractus vellerosus, assembly GCA_004027955.1. Taxonomy (NCBI): domain Eukaryota; kingdom Metazoa; phylum Chordata; class Mammalia; order Cingulata; family Chlamyphoridae; genus Chaetophractus; species Chaetophractus vellerosus. The sequence goes on along the minus strand of PVKH010001335.1, from coordinate 21,010 downwards.
AGGTGTCAGATCATGGAGGCATTTTATGGTATGCTAAGTAGTTCATATTTTATTGGCAGGTAGGGAGGAGTCATTGCTAGACTTAATGGAGTGCCATGCTCAGACTTGAGATCCATATGGCTTTGGTATCACTGTAGAGGCAGATTTTAGCAATGAGAGTCACCAGTCAGGAAAAAAAAAATGTTTAAAGAAATGTAGATGACAACTAGTGAAGGTGTAGGAGGGGGTATTTTTAAGAAATAATGAGAAGATATACAATACATAAGGTAAGTTGAAATGTATTTAGTGAGATAAGGTAAATTCCTGAGGGTGGGAGTAAAGACGAGAAATATTGAGGTTAACAGGATGGTCACACACGTTATTTATTCACAAAGGTAGGTGATAGTTTGTACTCAGCTCTAACATAGCACTTAGCATAATGATTTCTTTCTCATATGTTTACTCTTTGTACTCTCATAGGTATAATACTACCAATATGTTTTCTAGGGTACAAAGAACTAAGAGATTTTAATGATAAAAACATAATGAAACTTGCTAATTGAACAGTCTCTCTGGATCTGTTTATGCAAATGTAAATGAAGTTGAAGAGGAGAGGAGAATGTAAGATAATCTTCATATTTTGTTTTAGCCTCAAAATCCTAAAACTGTATTGTGACAGTCAAGAAGCTTTTAGCAGCTGGTAAGAAAGTTTTGTTTCAGCAGAAGGACTTACATTTAGAACATTCACGTGCAGCCCAATGATATCACTGTTTCCTCTATAGTTCTATTCTAAGGTCAACTTCTGAATTTATACTTTTGGGATCTGTGTGTGTGAGTGTGTGTGTGTGTAGGTAGATAAAAATTTTAACTCCGCCAACGTTTTGTGTTATTAAAAACACTTTCTTATTATAATGATGGGGATATATTTTGAATCATTTTTATTCTTGTGCACAGTCACCTTTGAAGAGATAAAAAACAAAACAAACAAGCAAAAACATTGTCCACTTATCTCATTGTGCAGTATGGTGCTCACCAGTGGTTTGTTTTCCTGTCTGGCCACTGTTTCTCTAACACTTCCACCTCATTTTCTGTGGGCACTTCCTCTGATCCTCTTCACCTATCTGGATACAAAAGGACCTAAATGCACAGGTCCTACAGGGAACAGTGGAGGAACACCTTGCTCAGCCTAGGAGGTAGGAAGCTAGGAGGGGCTCTCAGAAGAGGGGGTCGAATACCTGCACAGTGATGGTCATCAAAGGAGATCCCCAGACAATGAGGAGCTGGAGAAGTGGTGGTGATGATTACACAGCACGAACCCATATCAAGACAGAGAGAAATGGTTTTACAAGCGTGGTCAGTATACTCAAATTGGGTTTATTCATATTCTTCCTTGAGAACATACAATACAGGATAACAGGCTCTATATTTGTCAGAATTCCCTTTTGAGAAAAGGAGTAGAGGCTTGGGAGCTGTTGTCATTGAACATTTCTTTTCGTGTAGCCTGGGGAATGGAAGATACCTGTCCAAAGCCAGTGGAAGAATACAGCAGATACATGGAGAAGATCAGAGATTAGTAAAGGAGAGAGGCTCCTTCCTGGGATCTCTACAGAACTCCCATCCCTAGTGTCAGTCCACTTTTTAAAAATTTATTTTTCTTTTAACTGCCCTCAGGAGACAGAGGATGGTCCCCATCTCAGCATTTATTTTGAGGCACCAGGGATTGAATCCAGGACCTCGTACATGAGAAGCAGGCACTCAAACCACTGAGCTACACCCACCCCCAAGTCCATTTTTAATGTTCAGCTGCATCTCTGCAAGTGAGTTTCGTAGAACAATAAATGTCCTTATAATACACATATACTATAGCTCAAGTAGTTTTCTATTACTCCCAAACAAAATAGTACTGTGTAACATAGGAAGATTTCTTTTGAAGTTGTTGCTTGGATGGCTAAAAGTATAATATAAAACCTTATGCTTCATGATATCAGGGAGCCACTTTTTCAAGTCTAATACCTACATTTGTTTTTGTTTGTTTGTTTGGTTAGTTAGGTTTTTGTTGTTGTTGTTGTTGTTGTTTTGAGGTCCCGGGGTCCGGGGATTGAACTGGACCTTGTATGTGGGAAGCTGGCGCTCATCGGCTCCCTTGAGTTGTTTTTTTCATTTGTTTTGCTTGTTTGTTTGTTGTTGTTGTTTTTTTATCTGGGAGGCACCAGGAACAGAATCCAGGTCCTCCAATGTGGGAAGCAGGCGCTCAAATGCTTGAGCCACATCTGCTCACTATCATTCCTACATTTTTGACATTTGAAAGTACTTGTAACTTCTAAGGTATAATATTTTTAAGAGAGGACTAGAGAGCAAGGATTTATGCCAAAGAAAACAACCAGTGTTTTCAAAAGAGGTACGAAAGAGATCTCAATAAAAATCACTATGAATCTTGCTGAACAAAGGTATAACTGCTCAACCAAAGTAAAACTTACTGGAGTGAGAGATAACTATCTGGAGGGAGGGAAAAGAGGAAAATTTACTATGGCCCAAGTCGTTCCGTGGAGTTTGGAGAAACATGTCAGCAACAGAATCCTCTGCTTAGGGCAAGGCAAACACTGTGTGTGTGTGTGTGTGTGTGTGTGTGTGTTGGGGGAGGGGATGTGGACAGCTTTGAGGGTAAGAATTTATTTTTTTAATAACTAAGGCTATATTTTGAAAAGTGTCTCCATCACCGCTCAAATCTCCCTTCTCTTTTTGAGTGCTCGGTATCTCTGTAATGTATGGATTTGAGTCAGATTAGCCCTTCAGAACAAGTTGAAGTTCAGGGCATGATAGCTCATGAGCCATTAGCATTCACTTCACAGGCTGAAATATCCACTGCTGGGCTGGGTTTCTAATGCTCCTGGACCTTGCAACAGAGATTCTGATTTTCTGTGTTTGATTTGTCTGCATTGCACCATCTTTTCTGGTGGCTCTGAAGCTGTTGGTCAGTGGTTACTGTAAGTCATACTAAGCTATTTCCAATTGTTTCTTGGTCTTCTTCCCTGGCAGAGATGCTGTAAAATCCTCTGTGTTTGTGGGAAGATAGTGACCAAAGGAGCCATTGTTTCTTTATGCTTTGCTTTTAGGAGGCAGAGAGGTGCAAAGCAATCTGGGTACTACGGGTTCCAAATCTATCCTTGGAGATTAAAATTCAAGTCTAAAATAGGACCTTAGAATCTATCATTTTTAAAGGCTCCAGGAGAATTCTAATAATTAGCCATGTTTGAGAACAACTGGGCTAAAACTTTCAAACCTTCTTCCCTCTGTACTTGATAAATAAGTTTATATTTTCAGAAGGCTTGTTCAAAGAGCCAAATGGTAAATCTTGTGTATTAAATGCTGTCTTCTTAGGATAATCTTTTCTTCATATTGTGAATGAGTATTTTTTGAAATCTTATTCATAGCACAGAGCAAGTGACATTTATGAAACACAAGCCCACAAAGTGTACTACAAAGTAGACAGTCTGCTGAGAACCAGGATGCGTAGAGAGTGCTATGAGAAACCTGAAGTGGGAAGGAACACAGAACTTTCGGCAGCAGTATCAGAGAAAACTTCACAGAGGAAATATTTGACCTCAGTCTTAAAGAATGGATACGATTTCAACAAGTCAATATTGCATGGAAAGTCGCACCGGGCAGAAAAGGCGGCATGAGCTCATATGGGGACTATGGTTCAAATTTGGCCAAAACATACTTTTGAAAAGATGTAATAAACTAAGGAGCTTTTCTATATAAATGCCACATATGAAAATAAAATTGAATAAAATATTTCTTACCATATTCATCTTAATAATAACTTTGTATACTCTTACAATAGATCAGACTCTGTTAAAAAATCTAGAGATGTAAGAATGAAACAAGTTACATACATGGGTCATTGCCTATTAACTACCATATAATGTAGGAAGGGCTAAGTGGAGGTGTTTGTCAACAACCAGGGGAGCGTTTTCAGAACTATATTCTATACAACATGCAGGTCCTGGGAATTGTTCATATGCGCAGAGGGAAAAAAAGTTTTCTCTGGTCAATAAGTATGGGAATTGCTGATTTAAACAAATTAATTTTTTCCATGGGACTTTTCAGAGCCATTGATATTTTAAGTTTGTCATGCAGAATTTCTCCAAATTCTTAAACTGTGTAGTATTTGTTTGTTTGTTTGTATATGTCATTATACCTTTTAATGTTTTTCTGAGCATAAATGTTCTGCTGACCCCAATTTTGGAAATATGTGCCAGAGAACACAATGCAGGAGCTAGTCAATTTTTACTGGCAGAAGGACAGTGCTACTTCATGGAAAGCTAAAGAAGAAAAATTAAATATAGATACAATGTCTATAAATATAGATACATTGCAATAAATATCAATTTATGATAGTATATAATTTTAATTTATGCATAAGTTCCAAATTATTGAATAAAGTTATATATTTTATCAATGACATAGAAATTGGGCTCATCATTAAAATATCTTTTCTTAAAATTAGGGCTGCTTTTGAGAAGGAGAAACAAAATCTCTTGACTGGTAGTGTTTCTGTTTCCTACTGTCCAATGTTTCGCTTTCATTTCACCAAAAAGCAGGTCAAGAATTCCTGTAGCCCTCATATTTATTTTGAGCCTCTTCTATTTAGATGCATGTCCTCAAATATTTCTAGGCTACTGAGTCTAACAAGACTATCTCAGTTGTATTTTTTAAATTTTAACCAGATTAGCCTTTATTATTAAGGAAATCTTACTGTGCATACTATATTTTTCAAGGTTTCTCTTTGGTTTTCTAAGTCCATATGGATGAGCATAGTTTTGAAATTGTTCTTTATACACTAACAGTGCCCACTGCCTGCCTGGAATCCTTCATTATTTATACAATGTCCTTGATGGTTGGAGTTAATTTTTGTCCCTATGAAATGGCTAACTAAAGTATAAAAACTTATGTAAGCTGACAGTTCTCTACTGACTATGCAGCTAAGGAGACTGATATGTTAATTTTGGTTGGTGGGGAACAATATTGCACTTATGTATATAGCCCAGATACAGGAGTTTCTGAATTAAGTATGGATATTGCAGTCCAAAATAAAAGTAAATCTCCAACAAAAACCAAGTTACATGGTTAAGTTGCAAGTTAAATGACCAAGCATAAGAGTTTAATTCTCTTTGGAATTCAGAAGAATTCTAAAATTGTGTACTATTATTGAGCAGATTTCACTGAAGGCCAGAGAGATAAGGGTAATAACCCAATATAACCCAATATGTTTTTGAAAGGGTGAGAACTCAAAGAGTAATTCCCTGTCCAATGCTCTTGATTGTGCATGTATTCTACATTATTTCCCAATTCTTTGCTTTAAAAGAGCTGCTGAACTTGTGTTCTGTAAAGTCTCTTTGGGGCTATGTTATGCCGAAAGCTGAGTTGCTGATATTTTCTTTTTACATTTGTCTTCGTTGCCAAAAGACAATAAAAACAAAAGGAAATAGTCCCTGTTTATTTAATACTTTGGGCCCATCAGTATTTGAAGTAAGCTGGATATTCCCCCATGTTTCTCTAATGGTAGAACATATACAAGTCGAAGAGATTGGCCTTGCATTAAATATCATAGGGCAAGTGATTGTTTTCAAATTGTTATGAAGGAATGCTAGTCTTACTTTCAGTTCTGCTAATTTTAATGCTTTTTAAATCACAAACAAGAATACTATCTTAAAATTTGATTTTTAGTTCAGTTGTTCATATATCCAATTGTGTACTTGACATCTCAATTTGGACCCTTAATAGGCATCTCAAAATGAACATGTCCAAATTCCAAATCTCCATTGCAAAGCCATCAATCTCTTCCTCTCTCTGGGTCTTTTACTTCAGTAAATGATACAACCCTTCACCCCCTTCATCTGGCCTCATCCTTGCCTCTTCTCTACCTCTGATATCCCACATCCAAACCATTCTATTGTCAAAATATATTCAAACTCTATTGTCAAAATATATTCAAACTCTGATGCCTTTTCATCTTCTTTATCATTATCCTCCTAGTTCAACTTAGCAGCACTTTGTCTATTCCCCAGTATCCTAACCAGTCTCTCTGCTTCTACTCTTTCATGATGGTAGCCTGTTCTCTTTAGAGTAAACATTTTAAAATGTAAATTGGATTATGGCACTTGCCTTCTCAAATACCTTTCTCACACACACACAAAATAAAACTCAAACTTTTTTCTTGGCCTGTAACATCTCATATGATTTCAGCCCCTTGTGCCTGATCCCTTCATATTTCCTATGTGTTCCTTTACTTCTAGCTGTACCCCTGTTGCTGTATTTTAAATCTGCCCAGCAGTGAAGATCTACCTCAAGATCTTCACTCTTGTTTGCTTCTGCTAGGGGTGATCATTGCCCATATATTTGTAACACTTTCTCCTTCACTTCATTCAGTTATTTGTTCAAATGTCTCATTCTCAGAAATAATTTCCCTGACCACCTTACATAAAATAGCACTTCCCAAACACTAAACTTTTGTTTTATGTTTCTTTCTCTTGTTATTGCCTTAAATTATAATATATATTAATTTAGTTGTTATATGGCTCCCCACTTGAATGTTAGTCTCATAATTACTGCTTTATTTTTAAACATTTACTGCTGTATTTCAAATGCCTAGTACAGTGCATTGCACATAGATGGCTGCTAGTAAGTATTTGTTAGTTAAGTATTTGTAAATGTAGGAAAATTACACATACACTAATACCAAATTGTAGTACTAAGTTCTATAAAGGAGATCAGGAAAGACGAACTTGAGGAAGAGCATCTCTGAGCCTGGATCTAAAAGTGATAATATAAGTAACCAGGGCAAGAAAGGAGGGAGGTTGCTTTTGATTAGTGCAGGAGCATGTCAAGTATGAGAGTCAAAAGCAAGAAGGCCTGTGTGAACTACAGCTGAGTGAGGAGGAATAGGAATGGACAGTGGGGTATTGCTCAAGCAGAGAGAGAGACAAAAGTGGCAACTGGATCATGTCATGTAAAGGCTTGTTGACTGTTAACCGTGTGATGTTTTTACCTTAAGAACAATGAGATGCTATTTAGGTGTTTTAAGAAGGTTGGTATCATGATCAGATTTATGTTTTAAAAGGGTGTATATGACCACACTGTGATGCTTGAAATAGGGTAAAAATGAATGTAAATAAGCTAATAAATCAATAATTTACCAAGAGGGGTAGCGGGAGCTATTCTACCTAGGTCTGGGTAAGAAAGGAGTACATTGTCTATATAAATTTGAAAGAAAACTATACTCAAAATTGGCCCATTTTTAAAATTATCAACATGTGCCAACAATCCTAAACAATGTCAATGATTAAAATGATCCTCTTACTTGGTATGCCACTGGAATAGATTGATGAAAATAGCTTGGACCAGAGATTCAGTCCTTTATACATTTCAGTAAATATTTTTGAGTACCTTACATATGTCAGGCGCATAGACACATAGATATGGGAATGCAGTATTGAACAAAGAGATCAAGCTCCTGCAAACAAGAAGCCTTCATTTTTGCAATAGGAGATTGTGGCAGTTTGGTATTATTTATGAATTCCAAAAAGAGAGATTATGTTTGTAAACGGTTCTGTTCCTCTGGGCAAGACACCCTTTGATTGTATTAGATTCAGCTGGAATGCCTTTGATTAAATTACGTTAAGATTAGGGTGACTTGATTTGAGTCCCTCCCCCCCCCCCTTCCTGGGCTATATCAACAGACGCACAGTCAAGAATACAGAGTAGAAGGTACACAGAGAAGGTACACAGAGGATCCTGGTGCCCCATGAAGAGAGATGAGCCTGATAGTCTACAGTTGTCCTTGTGGAGCGAACAGAGCAGCTGATCCCAGAAAGAAACGAGCCCTGGGGAAAGAGATGAGATTTTTGCCAGCCTACAGCTGAGATCAGAAGAAGCTGTGACCATGGAGCTTTAAGAGGAAGAGGAAGGCTGAACCCTCACAGATGTCGCCCTCCATCTTGCTTCAACAGATGGCATCAGAGTTTGGTAAGGAAGTAACCTTGAGGTGGACTCTATAGGGTGTTGTGACTGTAAGCTTCTACCCCAAATAAATACCTTTTATAAAAGCCAACAGATTTCTGGTACTTTGTATTAACACCCCTTTGTCTGGCTAATACAGAGACAGATCAGATTAAATACATAATAAGAATTTTAGGTGGTGATAAGTTTTCTTGAGATATCCAAGAGGAAATGTCAAATATGCAGTTGGCAATAACGGCCAAGAGGTCAGAGGAAACAGTTGGGATGAAGACTGAATTTCATGGGTCATCTGTTGGTAAGTATCTATGTTAATCATGAGCATTAAAAGAGGTAGCTTAGAAAGGAAATATAGGGAGAGAAGAACCAGTCAAAACCTTGTCACTGACATTCTCAACATCTAATGTCTGGGCTGAAAAAGATGAATCTGCAAAAAAGACAGAGAAGAACTAGCTAGTTAGACATAGCAGCATAACAAGAACTGATGTAGACATTATAAATGTATTTAAAACACACACAAACACACTGGGAAGGTAACAATATGAAAGTATTGTGTTCTGGTTAATGATTATTGCATGACAGAAAACCTCCAAAACTCATGACTTAAAACAACAATTTATTCAGTTCATGATTCTGCAATTTGGGCAGGGTGTGGTGGGGAACACTCTCTCTGCTCCATGTTGTCTTGACAACCCACTTCCAAGTTGCTTCCCCCACTGGCTGATCAGTTGGTGCTGTCTCTTGGCTGGGAGCTCAACTGGGACTAAAGGTCATAACACAGGGGTTAAAGGCATGCACTTGTTACTTAGAATATTTTGAAATTGCTTGGATTGAAAAAAATATATATATATATATTTTCCATTAGAAAGATGGACAGGACTCTGGGATAGCTAGGTTAATCTCCCCAACACATTAATTCCCATATCACTCTCTTGTTAAAACACCCTTTAGTGACTCTCTTCCCATGGAGAAGAGAAGGTTGAAAGTCTTGACATCCCATGATTCAGTCTCAGCTCCACTGTTCCCCTACATGAGCCTTCTGCTCCAGGCTGTCTGGTCATTTAAGTGTCCCTTTAACAGTCTGGAAGGTCAGCAACATTTTGCCTTTGCTTATGCCATTTCATTTTTCTAGAATCCCTTCCTCATTCTTCCCAATGATAGACCAAGTCTTCTCATTCTTCTTTTAGAAAGCATTCTCATTCTTACTCCGGGAATCATAAGAACATTTTGGCAATAGACTAATACGATCAGGATAGAAAGCGTTATATATTTGTATCTCCCCACAATATCTAGCTCACAGCCCTATTTGTTCAACATTAAGTGGATATTTACTGAATGGTTAGTATATGCCAAACACTGGAAAGAACACTGCAAATAGTTGCTGGTTGAATAACTGTAGTTGCTTCCCATTTAAGGGATGGAATGATCTTATCTGACAGAGCATAGTGCTTTGGTACTCAAGGTGATGTGCAATGACAGATATTAACTGAGCTTATGTGGCTACTGTAAAGCTTTTGCTGTTTCTTACATGTCTCAGGTTAATTTCCACAGTGTTCTGTTTGAAAGGAAAGAACAATTCCTCTCTCCTTTGAAAATGCTAAAACCTTAATATTTAAAAGCCTCTCTGTGCAAGCTGTTGGTATGAAATATCACAACATCACGTCTGATAGTCCAATTTAAATATTAATGAAAACCTTATGCTTTATCTAGAATACTTAATTTGGAATTTCAATTCATGTTCAGATCCTTGTGCAAAAGGGGGAGAGAAAAAAAGGAGAGCCCTTGTGTTTTAAAGGATTTGTGAATAAGATTCCCCAGCAGACGCACTGTTTGCAGACAAAGCAGCACAGATGTTGCTTGTCTGTCACAAGGAATGCCAGCCTATAATGAGGCTCACTTGATGCGCGCACATGTGTGTGAACGTGTGTATGACAAAGCTAACTCACTGCAAAACCAAATAGCGGGTTTTAGCCTATCTGCCATATACATGCAGTGTTCTGCAGAAAAACATAGGGACAGAGAGAGCAAGCAAAAGAGGCTCAAGTCTGTGAAATTCAATGTGATACAGGGCAAATTAGTGTCGATTCAAGATTCAAGAAAATCTAGAATTTGTGAACCTATTTGCTGATTCATAAATGGCATTAAAATTTAATTAATTGACAAAAAGTAGTAAACATTCACAAACTATGATTTTTTTAAATCAAACATAAGAAAATTCTTAGGTAAATGGCTATTTGGCAAATATATTTCTGTGCTTCTGTTGAACAGCATTCCCCAATGGAATCAGGCATAGAAACAGCCTGCTGCTTTTCAATCTATTTATGAATGCCCCCAAGAAAATAGTCTTGAATTTGGCTCATTGTGTTGTATGAACGGTGATTGATCTTGTCAAGAGAAAGTCAGCCACACTTAGCCCCTTGCAAAGCAAACAGCATGGCCAATATCTTAGTCAAGTTCTCTTTGCTGCTGCTTCAGCTGTCAAAGTCACTGGTGCAATGCAGCATTCAAGGTAATTTCCATTTAGTGGCGAAAGCTGTTTTCTTCAATTTCTTGGCTTCTTTGTCTTTTCACTTGCCCCCTATCCATCTAATACCATTGCCGTGTCATTGGCATGCTCACATTTACCGCACCTCGCTGATTTCTCCCCACCTGCGTGACATGCCTAGAGCACCAGTGCTGATGATGCATTATCCGTCCAGGGCTTTGTGGCGTGGTGACATTCCAGAGCAGAAGTCAGCCCACAGGCATCTGCCAATGTAGAGGAACTCTCCTCTCCCGCAATTATTCAGTTTGATTACACACGATGATAAGCTATTAAGAGGCACTCATGCACAGCCCTTTATTTACCAACAGTTGAAATCTCCCCATTTGCTTCCACAGTGTAAGAAACTAATTGTGGTGAAGTAAACAAAAGGGAAGGGCAGTCACCTGTGATGAAAGCAGTGCTGCAGGGTAGTGAGTATAAGGCTCCCAAATAAAAATGGTGTCAACAGACCCGTCAGATCCATTTCCCAAACTAACACGTAGGAAAAGCAGCTGGGATAGAAGTCTCTCTAGCGGGTCTGACCACATATTCTAGTTTTTAGAAAATTTACTCCTGTTTCTAATCCTTTGGATGAACATTCTCTAAGAATGGAAGAAGATGATTTTATGTACACACATACCAAATGAACAAAATGCAGATTAGGATTTCCAAGAATGCTTGCACAATGTTCTCTGTAACAAACACTATAATAACAGCTATCCAAAATTCCATGTTTCCATTTATAATCCATAGACGGCTGCTTTATTAATTTGGTTACCCATGCATTTTCTGTATAAATATTCACAGCAAATAATGTTTTGCCTAGAAGTTCCTATTATTATCATTCTCTAGCTCCCCAATGGCAGATTGAGTGCATAGTAAGTACCAGTTGTTTGCAGTGCTTTTCACTGTTAAATTTAAACTTGTACTTTTAAAGCAGAGCAGAATCTTTTATTCTGACGAGAAAGCTATCTGTAGCAAGGAACTTTTAATTCCCTCAAAAGCAGTTACCTTAAATAATTGCAAACACCCAGTCCAGAGAATTCCATCTCATTCCATTATCTTTTCCTTTCCCTTCCACAATCCCATCACTCCTGTCCCCAACACAGGCATTTTGGAGCCTGGAGGAAGAAAGAAGAAATTAATTTGTTTATCATGACCTGCTGGAAAGTAAATGGTTCTCCTGTGGGGGTTTCTTTCCTTCCTTTCACTGCATTGAATTTAGAGCCTTTCCTCCCCTACTTTTTTGCCCACTTGTTAATGCACTGCCTCCTCCTAGGACAGCATCGATAAAGAGATCTAGAGATCCTGTTTTGAGTTTGTTTACTCTGAACCACAACTGGGAATATGATTTTTAGCAGTATACAATGAAACCCTGCTCTAGCGGTGGGGTACGGGGGAGGGGGAGAAGGAGATGAAAAGAGTAGTGCCCTGTGGAGTTCACTTGCAACAAGATTGGATTGGGCCCATGTACATATACACTACAGCTATTTATATATTTATAAACTATTCTTTGTATGTCCATATGGGAAGTTGGTTTCAGTATCCTGCACAGTCCATGCTCTCCATTTAGTGATAAGTGTAGGGGTATCAATACTAACATATTTTTATACACGCCCACAACAGCACATAAGTAGTAAGCTCCCATGTCTATTTTCTTTCATGCATATGTTTTTTTTCTGTGATTCATCTCAGAAAGTCAACAAATGAGATAAATGTTTTAGATATAAATACAACTAAGCACAGTTAGTTCTCTTGCAAAAGTCCTGTAAAAAAAAACACTGCATATCTTCTTTGAGTAAGGCAATCAAATCTCAACTATTATTGGGTGGATACAAAAAAGTAAGATATTTAATTAGTATGTAAAGAATGTTTGCTTCTGTGTGAAGCTTTTATTCTGAACTGGCCACATCTAAAAACAAATACACTGAATTTAAATTTCACAGAGGATTATACTTAAATTCCTATTATTTTGGAAATGCAAACATTTTGAAATTAGCAAATTGTCTTTGGAATCCTGTAAAACATTAAAATATGAGCATTGAACCACTTAAAACTTGGAAATCTTCTTGGAAACTTGAGAAACATCTCAAGTTACTTTTATGCTTCCAGTTTTTATTCTTTCTAAAGCAAGATAACATAGTATTCCATTGTCCAAATTTCCCCTTTTCCTAATCTCACTGTGATATCACATGGTCATAATCACTATTAGAGTTTAGAATTCTTTATCTCTGAATAGTTTTTACATTAGAAGTGATCCCAAATTCATTTTAAAATGTTTTTTTAAAATTAAATAATGCACATAAATATATTTCTAAAATGAAATTAAAATGTTTTTTCAATATTTCAAGAACAAGTATTTATAAGTCCCCAACTCCTATAGTAAATAAAATTCACAGAAACAACTCATCCCAATCCCTTTCAGTATTCTAAGCAAGATGCCAATTTTAATAGATAAAACAGCATTTTCGTGTTGAATTTCTTATGAGAATTCTAATTTTTTTAGTTTCTGAATAAGTAATATTTTTCAAAGTTTCATATCAGATAGAAAGTTCCCTTGATGGTAGCATTTTATAAAGACCAAACATCATCACTCAATATAAGAGGACTTCTGAATCCAAATCATTGGTGACCTTCTTATATTACAAAGACCCCATAGCATATTGGAATTTTAAAATGTTTGGATTTCTAGATGATTACATTGTTTTATTTATTTATTTATTGGATATGTAAGCTGCTGGAATAATCTCACATGGTTTTGTGTATAGGCCATTCCAATAGTACTGCTCTTAAGCAACTATGGTAAAACATTTAGCATTGTGATATAAATGATTATTCCCAGTTATAAAAATGCAGAACAAAATTCTGAAATGATCTTCAATTAATTTTTTTGATATTTTCTGTCTTAACTATCTTGTTCATTTAAATAAAATTCAATTAAGACTGCCACACTCTTTTAAAAATAAATGCTTTGTTTTTTATTCTTTTATTATTACTATTTATTTATTTATTTATTTTTGCTTTGTTTTAGGGGAGGTTTTGGATTTCAGAAGAGTCACAGCTGTGGCAGGGGAGGATTACTGGTGAGAAGTGTCAGTGGTGGGAGGATGTGTGGGGAGGGGTGCAACTGTGGCATGCCTCTATGGAATATGAATGTGTTCAAGTGGTCATGGGGTCTTGTCTTGGTGGGTGGAGACCCACACAATATCTGAAAGAAAATTGAATTCCCAACTTGGGGAGTCCTGCTACATTCTTTAATAGAGTGGGAAGAATCTCTGGAGTAAATGGGCAGTGCCTAGTGAAGGAGGACAGACCAATACACCAGGTCCTTGATATATGGATGCTTATACTTGTGAACATTTTTTTGTGAAATTGAAACTTAACAAGTATTATATAATATCTATGAGTTACCTCCTGAAAGCCTCCTTGCTGTTCAGGTGTGGCCTCTCTTTAAACCAAACTCAGTATATAAACTCACTACCTTCCCCCTGGCATGGGGCATGACTCCCAGGGATGAGCTTTCCTGGCACCAAGGGATTATTGCAAAGAGCCAACTAGCAATGTACTTGGAAAAAGACCTAGACCAAAAGGGGGAAATATTAAATACAAATGAGTTTTATGGCTAAGAGATTTCAAAGTGCTTCAGGAGGTCATTCCAGAGGTTCTGCTTATGCACGTCTTAGGAGTATTTCACTGACTGCTGGAGGAAAAGTGCCCCAAGCAGGGTGTGTGACTCCTGAAGGCTTTAGAGACACCTAGACAGACAACCCCAGGAATTTGGCACTTCATCAGTTGGCCTTACCTTGGCATATGATAACCTATCCACCCCCAATGTATCGGAGTTATAGCCTACACATGGTTCTTATGCCCCTTTTATTTGAACTTAAAATTAGCACTATACCCATTAAATATGTGTTTTGGAGATGTAAATTCTATCTGTCCATATGCCAGTTGAGCCCTGAATCTCAGCCGTATTGCAGCCAACACCTACCCTCCGATTCATCAGACTTACCCAGGACAACTAACAAAAGAATGATGATGGACAATGCCCATCCCCAAAAACAGAGAGCATCTACAACTGCAAGCAGGACAGTTCTATTCATCTTTCCCATGGGATCTAAGCTCCCTGTCAATCAGAAAAAGAATGGGACTTTCCTCAAGACTGAGGAATGAACAAACATAAGGGGGAATGCAACTATGGATTAAGTAGACTTATTATTATTCTAGCAATGGAAGAACTTGTACCAGTGATATAAAGGCAGTGGCCACCAGAGGTTCTGAGGGGAAAGAGAGGGAACATGGGGCATTTTTGGGACATTGGAATTGTTCAGCATGACATTGCAATGATGGACACAGGCCATTATACATTTTGTCAAAACCTATAAAATTGTGCTGTGTAAAGTGTAAACCATAATGTAAACTATGGACTATAGTTAGTAGCAATATTTCAGTATGCGTTCATCAATTGTAACAAATGAACCACACTAATGAAAGATGTCATTAATGGGGAAAAGTGGGAGTGGGAGGGGGTAGGTATATGGGAATCCCCTATATTTTCAATGTAACATTTATGTAACCTTCTTCAAAAATAATAATTTAAAGATTGATCATATATTAGGATACAAAGGAAACATCAATGAGTTCCATAATGTAGAAATATTACAAATGGCCCTCTTTGATCACAGTGCAATAAAGTTAGGTCTTTAAAAAAATGCTATAAAGAGTTCCTGTTTTTCCCCATGGAGTTCCTTTTCAAATACTGTGATTCCTCTGTTGGTCCACTTGACAAAGCCTATCCATCCCTCAAGAATACCCAGCTCTTTTTGATTGCTTGTCTCCCCATGTAAATTAGCCCTCTTGCTCCCTTGGCCCTTTGTTCCCAGGTCTGGAAGAACCCTGACTATGATGTATAGGAATTAATTCTCTTGCAGTCATGATCCTGTCTAATATAAGCTTCGTGAGGGCAGAAATCATACCTTCTTAGATCCTCAAACCATATCTGGCACATAGAATCTTCAATAAGTGTTGACAGCAGGAAATGGATATATTTAATTTGCTGTTTAGAATTTCCATATTATCAACATTTTTTATACAAGGGAATTTGTTACAAATTGCAAGAGATATAAAAATCCATCAAGTATTGATCTGACCAAAAGGAAATTGCCATTCATTTATAAGGTAAAATAATTCATAGATATAATTGATTATCAAATAATATTATAAAAGGCTCCAGGGAGATATAAGTAATGTGTTCTAAAAGTTTCTATTTAAATGTGCACAACAAAAAGAATTTGCTACTATATTTTCTTTTCATTGTTTTAAAATTCTTTATTTGGGTTGGGCGCTTCCCAGTGGGTTTGGAACAAATTGAAGTCTCTTGAAGGGCAAAGAACTTGCCTCATTTGTATCTACACAGATCCACCAATACAAGTGCTCTCTGCAGTGAGCAGTCAATGAGTGTTGAATTATGTTTTATGAAGAGAGATGGTTTAAAGAATATCTTTAAAGTAGGTCTTGGTCTCCACTGAAAATAACTTAGGCTTCTCAAATAGATGTTCAAAATCTAAATAAATGTGAAAATGCAGTGAGCGAGTATAGCTCAGTGGCTGAGCATCTGCTTTGCATGTATGAGGTATTGGGTTCAATTCCCAGTACCTCCTAAAAAGTGCAGAAGGGTACTCTTTATATGTAAAGTCACTGTCTGGTATTTGAAAAATAATTGAAGATGATTGAAATGCTTTTTCTATAAATAAACCACAATTAAACAAACCAAACAATTATCCTAATGAAAGCAAAGGAAAACCTTATCTTTTTATGGTCCTCAAGGCACTCACTCATTCATTCATTTGTTCATTTCTCTTCTCTTTATTTATTATTTATAGGATGCATATGTGGGTCCACATGTTAGACTTGATGTAGCTTACAGTGTGGTGATGAAGACACATTAAAGAAATAATAATAAAAAGACAGCTGTAAAAATTGCTGGTTGCTAGCAGAGAAGCCATAAAGGAATGTTAACCTTCACAGAGATGGAGGGGGAGGGGTTGGAAGAGAGGAGCAGATCAAGGACGAATTCCTTGAAGAAATATCATTTAAGCTGGAGGAGAGGTTGGCAGTCAAAGAGCTGAAGGGAGGGAAGAAAGCAGAGGTAAGCCTTTGAGGCAAAGGAAAAGATATGGTAGTGTTCTAATACCTGAAGGTGCATTCTTGCCTGGAGCAAGAAAATGTTCCAGAATGGGGTATGTAAAAGAGAGAGGGCAAGAGGTATAATTTGAGAATTAGCTAGGACACACAGGAAAATAAATGCCATCCATGAAGCTAAAAATTTTTAATCAACATTTGTAATTTTAGTATTCTGAAAACATTTTAGGCATATGTAAAGAAATTTCTAATGTTGTGTACTAAAAAAGAAAAAACTTTTAATTCATTGAAATTATTCAACCTTATGTTCAGATGGTTTGCCAATAACTCATTTTAAGGGGTTTTGGAATTGGAAGTGTCAGGAGTTGGTTATGGGATTTTGTGACGGACAGAACAGGGCCTGGCTATGAATGGGAAGAGGAGAATGTGCATGGGGAGAACTTAAGGTGATGGACCCAGGGGTAAATGGTGACTACTCTGATATACTCAATTTTGTAGACAAAACCCACCTGTGTCTTAGATATGCCACTACAAAAAATGGGCAACTGAACAAGCTCTGAGCAGGTGGTAGTAAGGAATTGAACCTACTGAAGGATTGTAGCATAGGGTTCATATAATACAGGCCCTAGCTTCTCCATGTAGATAATATAGGTGATATGCTACTCTATTTTGCTATAGAGCAAATACATAACATTTGTTTAAACCTTTTTTATTGAAGTTTATCATTCATACATGAACATCCATAAACAATAAGCGTATAGTATGTGTTGTGAACTTACAAAACAAACATGCATATCATTGTACGGGGCTCCCCTACGTCATCCCACCAACAACACCTTGCATTGTTGTGATACAATTGTTTCAAGTGATGAAAAAGCATTGTCAAAACATTACTACTAACTATAGCCAATAACTTACATTTGGTGTATTTTCCCCCATCCCATCTGGTTAATGCTACCCTGTATTAGTATTTATATACTTGTCATAGTTCATGAGAGAATGTTCTCATATTTGTTCTGTTAACCACATGAACACAAGAGTCTCTCAGGGTACACATTGAATACATAGCATTTTTACATCAACAGAGTCAAAAACAAGACATATCACTGTGACAGATTCAGTGCCAATCTCAAGCCAGAAACTGGACATTTTATGATGTATAGAATTTTATTAAAGGGGTCTGGTAGCAGAGATGGGGTTGAAGTAAATGAGAAGGCATTACATATCATGTCAAAATAAATGCATATAGGTTCGTAGACACAGCCATATACAGCTCATTTCCTCTACTTATTCCTATTACTCAGAGATGGCTGTCTGTCTCAAAGAATGGCTTTGGCATTTTTGGAGAAGTTGGCTGCTGACAAGTGTTCCCTCATGGTTTTGATATTCAATACTATCATCAATTGACTGTAGGTGGTTCTGTACATATTCCTAGATATTATCATTCATTTTCTTTACAAGTTTACTCTTGGAATATTTTATACATAAATATACATATGAACATATATAAATATATATATATACTTAGCTGTAGAAGACTTTAAATGTCTTGAATCTAGCTGTACCATACCCCATGCCATGCTAATACATCTGTTGCATTTGATGGATTAGTATAGAGATGATCAGATGTGATAGTTGTAAGTGATGTTATTAAGGGATCTTATGGAAAAGGGATTAAAGAATTCAAGAACTATGCTGTTAATTATAGAGGCTTCTGAAGAAGTTTAATTATTTCCATATGTTTTGTCAAAAAAAAATAAACAAAAATTGTGAAAAAGGAATCCTTCATTTTGAATTATCAAGGGGCATGGATCAAGAGTCTACAATTAGACATTACAACTAAAATAACATTGTTTTTCATGTTCTTTTAAAGCTTCCATGCACTAATAGCAAATGTCAAATCTTTTTTTTGGAGTTCTTTTCATTTTAATTTTAAAATTTGACTTTTTCTTATATTCATGATAACCAGTCTTTCATTATTTAAAACCTAGAAGGGCTGGTCAAACATATGAGACAGTGAGTACGGATATTAACCACTTTTATATTCACAATAAATTAAATTTAGACAGTTTGTCTCTTGTTCTTTCCACATACACATAGACACAAAATATTTTCAATATCAATGATTTATTCTCTCAACAACCCTGTTGACGAGTAAAGGAAGGATAACAGCTAATAAAGTCTGAGAGAAGAGGAAGAGAAATCACTTTAAGATTTTTTTCATGATTAGAAAGTCCTCCTATTATCTACATTCAGTTTGCAGTTGACTCCTCATTAATATGTGGCCTTATTCATCTTTTCGTTTGCAGGGATTCATAGCAACCTAGAAAGAGACAGACCAACATTGTAAGCTTTCTTACACAATAGGTTAGAGGACAAAGTTGTCTTGTTTGCATAACTCTAGCCTTTTTGATATAACTGAGGGGTAATAGAGCACCCACACAGAGAGCAACCCTGAATTAATGACTGGAATGATGAATGAGCAATTCAACCAAAGCTTCCTTTGGATAGGCAAACAGTCTTAGACCTTTGTGTGAACTACTCCCCAGGCAGCTGGGGAATAGGTCAAGTCAATGTCATTCTTTCCCTGAAAGTACTTTCTGTTCTAGGCATGGGCTCCTTTCAAGGCAGCAAGAAGTATCATACAGATGACTCAGCGTCATGCACAGGTGCTGGTTGTATTTGGTCCTTGGACCTGGGAATATAGCCTATTCAGATCACCAGTGAGATGTTAAAGAATTTTCCAGTCCAGCATCAAAACAAAGCAAGCATTCTTTTTGTTTTCAATTGGTTTTCCATGATGCTTTTTAAGTGTAAGTTCTCTATTTCTTTCCCTAAAAATTCATAGTCAAATCATTGCCTTAGATCCTGACTTATTAAAGGATTCATTTCTCTTTCTGACATTTCTAAAGTATATTTTCTAGGCTTTAATATCTCATCTATAAAAATAGAGATCACATAATCTCACTAAGATATTGCTGAGAAATACCACATGGAACACTATTGCAAAATCTTTAAGACAAAGAAAATTAGCCCTTTAACTAAATCAGAACTTTATCTCTACTGAGCATTTTGTTCTCACTCTCCAACTGTGTCTGGTATTAAAGACAAAAACGTAAAACCTTAACTAAAATGGCTATGCAAAAAATACTGGAATTCCATTAAGGAATTTTAGACCAAGGATTTTATGATATGCTCCAGCAATTTCCTAGTTCTATTTTATGTTTCTGTCTTAAAGCAGTGAGAGGTGTATATCTGCATAAGAGCACAACAGAAATTGGAGAAATCAGTGAAAGAGTAAGATACCTTATCCTTTAACATCAAGTTAGTTAACTGTGTGAGCCTCTCTCTGAACCTGTGGGGTGGAATCACTCTGTCTTGATTCACATTGAGTCATTAAGCAGAAACAATAGTTGGAAGTTGAAGCAGTACTTCCAGATTCCTTCATAGTGATGGGTAATCATTGAGAGGATGGAACCAATTGTTTGGCCATGTATAAATTTATAACCTGCTTTAGAAATCAGTAGTAAGAAAAGATAACACACTCATATTCTAATATTTGAATTTGATATCTTAAAGGATTCTTTTTCTTTTCTTTTGCAAATTTTGACATTTTATGACAGTTCAACTTGAACCATCAGGTATAGTGTGATCTCAAAATTATCTTGAAAAAAATAAGCAGAAATGTCACTTTGGCTAGAAGTAATCCTTTAACTATTATTGCTGTGGAAGTTGAGTGCTTTCTAAAATTCCAGTATACCAAAAGATATAGAAGAAAGTTTCATTTGCTCTTAATCATTGCTAGGGGTCTTGTACAACCAAATGAAAGTGTGGATCATTTGTAAATAACATCGTAATAAAGAGGGTTAGAGCATAATTTTTGTCAGCATCATTCTAATATCTGGCTTAACCTTATCCAGATTGATGCACCTAATAATTTGTGCTATAATCAAAGTAGCACAAACTTTCTCTGATATATAATATGGAATGATATGAAAATTTTAATGACTACAATTCTGACTATAGTTTTGAATCAAATTCTATTCCTATTTTCTAATTTTCTAGTAAGTCTGAAAACTTTTGTTACCATTAGTTGTTAAGTTACTGCCAAGGTTGACCGCTATCAGGTAACTATAAATATTGGGGAAAATATTTGGGTACTTTGCAAATATTGAAAGAAAGAAACACATCTTCCTAATAATTTCCAAGAATGTATAATTAGTTTTATTGCTCCTTATAAAATTGTCAGTTCCTGAGTACAACGTAATTTGGGGAGATGACTAGATTTTTCATTCCAAGACTTCCTTTTGAACTGGTTTAGGGTTGAATCTGATTGTAATTTAACTT
>PVKH010001334.1:0-31070 GCA_004027955.1 Chaetophractus vellerosus | reverse complement strand
TTTTTTTTTTTTTTTTTAAAGATTTATTTATTTTATTACATATCTCCCCTTCCCCCCACTGCGGCGAAGCGCCGAGAGTGGTCACTGCGCAGGCGCGGCTTTCCCCGCTTGTGGGTGGTCTCTGCGTCCATTCACGGCAGGCTTTCAGTTCGCGGGTGGCTGGCTGCGCTCCATTCGCGGGCGACCTGCCCTGCCTGTGGCGGCTCTTGCCCTGTCCTTGGCAGCTTCTTGCCCTGCCCATGGCGGCTCCGGCCAGCCCATGGCAGCTTGCCATTCTCAAGGCGGTCTGCCCGCTAGGAGAGGTCCCCAGGAAGCAAACCCGGGGCCTCCCATGTGGTATGCCGGCGCCCTATCCACTGGGCTATCGAGCCGGCCCCTTGGGCTAGATTTAGAAAGTCTAGATCTTGGGAGAAGGAGTTGAAATTTTATTTACTATGGAATGGCAGCCATCCAAGATTTAGGGCACGGAGATGACACGATGGGTTATGTATTTTAGAAGCTTATCTCTGTCAAGAGAAGACAGAAAGAACTGGGATGGCTGGTGACAAGGAACTAGGAAAAGCTATTTTTATAAGGCAATAGGTTGAATTGTGAAATACAGTAGAGGCCAGTTCCAGCCAGTGGAGAACACAGACTAACCAGTTACTTCTCAATGCAACTTTTACAAGGATGCATTGTTTTTGTTTCGTTTTTTTTTTTTGCCCTCAAGTTTGACTTCATGCCTCAACATATCAGCCCTAAGAAGATTTACACTGACTAATGTCAGGAAAGCAGCAGCCTTATTGTTATTGGGTCAAAATGTGTAAGTTTTTTGTTTTTTGTTTTTTTTAGAATTTAAGCAGTTATTTTCTAGGAAACCTCAACCAGGTAATGCAAAAAACCTAATCCTGCAATATCCAAGACAGGAATGCTTCTTATTAAGTAAATCTTCTTGTGGTCACCCTGTGAAAGAACAAATAGCACAAGTCTACAGACTTTCTGGTCAGGAGGAGAAGTCAGATTTTGTATATTTGATACTCTGTGTGATTTTCAATGAGTGAATTTGCAGTGATGATTAATTCTAGAAAGCACCAGTGACTTGTTTCATTTACCTCAGTCAACATATCTTGAATTTGGCTTAACCCCACACTACCAATTCAACCTGGAGCGAGGGGAAAAAGAAGGGAAGTAAGGAAGCTGTGTCTGACAATAGACCTGCTGCCACATACCATGACTCAGATCTCTGCAGATTAGAAAGGTAATTACATTTTCAGATTCAAAGAAGAGACTCGCCGAGAGGCAGCGGGCCTGGCGTCGCTGTTCTCCCAGGAGCAGTTGGAGCAGTGCCAAGTGGAACACCCCAACACAGTAACTTGGCAGACTGCTAACGTTTACTCTTTTCTTTAGAACCCAGTGTGTATCTGCCCATTTCCAGAGTAGCATTGACTAGAGTAAGCAGAGACAAAATCCTTAATTACTAACTGCTTAAACGTGGAAATTACGGCAGGTTTAACTACTTCAGGCTGCAGGTATTGGCCTACTATGGGATCAGAGAAACCCAGAGTCATAAACTCCCCTTCCAAACTCAGATTTTACTCACTTGGTGGGAAATGATTTGGGATGTATTGTTTATAGCTATTAAAGCACCAAAGGGGGTGATCAAAAGCCTCCTAGGAAACTTTTGGGATTGTAACTGAACAAATCTGTGAGGGATGACTTGGCAGGTTAAGCCATTTTTCCCAGGATACGTTTGAGTCTCTTTGGCAGTTTGATGATGCCTCAGGAGGACCTGAGGAAGCATAATGGCAACTGTCAAAGAAGCTGAGACACCAGCGGGGACATACGCGATCGCAGAGGCTGTGGAAGTGTGCTGTGGAACTCATTCCCTCTCAGTCGTTCTCAGAGAAGCCCACCCCGCTTTTAACGTGTTACCGTTTCCATTACTGGCACTCGTTCCATAGCTCTAATGATCACCATTCGTTTTGTTTGAGCTTTTCTGTGCAAACGAAATTAATGTGATAGGAAAGACCAGTAAAGTGCTTCTGTCAGGCCACATACCTTAGTGAAAATCATTTATGTACTTTTTCTTTGCTATTGTACCACTTATTAATTCCTGTCCTCAGATTCCTGCTTCTATTTGTGGAAAATCCCCTTCTTGGATTCAAAAACATTTATTCCTTCTGAGGTTGTGGTGGTATTTTGTTATAATAATAAAAATAACAGCAGCAACTGCTACTTAAGGAGTACTCCCTATTGAGAACCAGGCGCTGTACCTACTGCTTTATATGTTTTACACAAAGCATCTTGTTTCATTCTTCCAGAAAGTCTATGAAGTCAACATATTTATAACCCCTATTTTACACTTGAAGAAAATGGGGCCCAGATAAGTTAAGTAACTTGTCCAAAGTCATACATTAAGGACAAAAGGAAGCCAAAACAACAACCCCAGTCTCTTCCCTCCTTCCTGAGTCCACTCCACGGTCTACACTGGATAATGATGTGACCTTGCCTTGTTACGATGAGCACATTTCTGCAAAGGGCCACTAAAATTGAAATGCTTCGATAACATCATTGTTTGAAACCCTTTAAGAGCCTTTATTGAAGAAACCAGTGGTCAAAGCAGGAGCAGCAGCAGCATGTATTTAGAGGGAGCAACGTAGGGTTGTCTTGAAGTTGCGTTTATGTGGTAAGCACAATGGGTTTGCTTAGATTGCATTTTACAGAGCCACACCATAAAAGTGTTTTCCCAAGATGTTTCATACACACTTTATACAAGACGGATGAAGTATCAATTGTCCATATACAAGACTATGTTTTTTTCATGATTATTATTATTTTGGGATACATTTTGGAGGTGTTGGAGATTACAGGTGCCTAAAACCCCCTTCCCTGTTAGGAAGCACAGCATCCTCTTTTACATGTGAGGGATATTTTCATTCTATGGTCCTAGGCACTCTTACCCGGCCATGCCCATATTTTGTTTTGCCTTTATTCCTTTGAAGAATGCCTGTTCAAAGGGTTACGCCACCATGGCCTAGGGTGCATTTCTTTCATTCAAATTATTTAGTAGTTAGAAGAATAAATAAAATTCATTTTGAAAGCTCTTTCCTTAGAGAGACCCAGGTAGCTTGGAATACAACACTGACCTTTTGTGGCAACTACATTTGCTTAAAAACCTCAAAAAGATTATCAAGAAATGACACATAGCAGTTGCCAGGAAAATCAGACTCAGTGATTTCCATATGCTCATTGTCCCTTCCTCCCCTTTAGGACTCAAATGACTTCTACTGAAAGTGCCTATGATCCAAACAGACCCCTCAGTTTCTCACTATTGTTGAAGGGTATCATACTGGATTTAGAAGATGAAGCCCCAGATTTCATTCCTAACTGTGACAACCGCAACTGCAAGTTCTTAAAAGAAATCATTTTGTCTCTCTAAATCTCAATTCTGCATCTGCAAAATAAGGGCAATAAAACCACCCTGTTCATATCAAAGGGCTACATGAAGCAATGTCTATAAAAGTTTTGCTACAAGAAAATAAATGAAGAAGATGCAAAAACCCTCTCTTTGTACTTAATCTCCACAAGCTGCTACAAGGCATTCAGTCTGATTATGAGGATTTTCTTTTAAAAAGTAACTCACTGGCCTAAATAATCTTCGTCTGGTAGAATATAGTGAGGCATGTGTGGCCTATGGAGCATGATTACCTGATGATTTTTGCAGTTGCCTACTTTAGGTGACTATTGAAAGCCACCCAGTCCCCCACCATGCTAGTTGGATTCAGTCACGCAACAACTTGACACTGCATTCCTAAAGGAATGCCTAAACCCCTGGCTATATTCAGTTTCATACTGAGTGCATTTTTAAATTACTAGCAGTCCTGGTTAAAATAATGCTAACTGCTGTAACTAATAAGCCTTGAAATGTATTATGGCTCGACACTCTTTCTGGCTCTGTTAAGTATAGAAAGGAAGTTCCTGATTGACAGGTCATTCTTCTCCCAGCTCTTCTCCACAATTCTTGCAAACTTTGGCTCCTCCACCATCACTATATGGCTTCCACGGTCACCGTGTTTGCCTGTATCAAGCCCACAGATGGAGGAAAAGAACATAGAGGATCACACATGTACGGTTTTTCTAGGCCAGGCCTGGATTTGGCGCACATCACAGGTACTGACAACCATAGGTTGGACTGGGCCATTTGGGGCCTCATCTTGACTCCAGGGAGGCTGGGAAGTATAGGCTAATACACGGAGGAGAAGAAATGGGTTTAGGGATGAGCCAGCCAGTCCCCGCCATGTCAGTCACGAAGAAAGGGCATATGTGCCCAGGTGCATTCACACCCTTAGGAACTTTGGGATTTATTTTTCTCCTCAGAAGCCTAACGTGACCTGTTGGTTTTGCTAACTACATAATCCAATTGTATGCCTTGCGGTAGCTCACTGAGAGTAATCATACTGATGTAGGAATTTCTGCACCTTATTTATTTTCTTTTACCAAAAAAAAATATGTTTCACTTTAAATATGTCCAATAAATAAAATAAAATAATAAAATAAAATAAAAAGTAGATAAAATTCCACTGAGAATCAAGAGATATCCAGAAATAGTTGTGTTGCTTAGAAAGAGTTCCTTCTTCACCAATCAGTCATTTATTAAGGACAAACAAAAAATCATATAAATGACTAGAAACATGTATGTCCTTAAAGAATACTTTGATAATTCTTGTTTCTTAAATATTAGCATCCATATCTATAGGCTTTGTCTTCTATTCACACCCATACACCATGTAAATCCTACAGTGGTCAGGAGATTAATTCATTGGTTTGCAGCCCCTGCGGAAGGTTTCCCTTGGTAAATGTACTGAACACAAGTAGATGTGGCCTGCAAGAGGCAAGTAGACATGTTGCTGTTTCCTCCCACACAGAAGGGACTCTACTCCTCTTCACTAACTGCACTTAAAGTAACCACAATATAGAAAGAACAAGAACAAAACAAACCAAAAAATAAAAATAAAAAAAATGAAGTAACCGCAGGAGCTCCAGCTCCCATACATATGAACACTTAGCACCTGCCTTTTCCTTTCCCTACAATGAAAGAAAATGCATAAACGCATTTTCTGGCAATACTGACAAAGACCGATTTGTGGAATAATCGAAACCTTGATTTCTGTCATTAGCTGGCTGTTTAGGAAATGGATCTCCCTGCCTACGTTCCCAGATGTTTCTTCTTATTTTAATAGCTCTTTGTCATGAGTTTTGAATTCTAAATTGTAAAGTGTCAAGGGAAAAACTTTACTTTGCAAGGTTCATGGAGAATGGCCTAAACTTGAACTCCCCCAAATCCTCATAGTATTTATTTCTAGGTCCTTGCAGTCAGTTTATTTCCCAGAGTAAGCCTCAGAGGTCTTGAATTATGTTCCAGAGTCAAAATTATATGAGTTAGCAGCTACCCTTTTGTCCACCTCACTATTCTTGCACAATAAATAAAGGCTTTGGCTAAAAGCATTCATTTTGAGATATTCTTTCCCTTTAACTTTTATTTCCCAGGGAACGAGCAATGAATACATCCCAGCCTGGGTCCCTTCAGCTCACTGTGGGAAACCTGAAGCCAGAAGCCATGTACACCTTCCGAGTTGTGGCCTATAACGAATGGGGACCAGGGGAGAGTTCTCAGCCCGTCAAGGTGGCCACTCAGCCTGAGTGTGAGTATGAAAAGGGAAGGGCAGGAAGGGTGTTTACTTTCCTCTGCAAAAGCCTTGAATCCTCTCATGGAACTTTCCTGAGGTGACAAAAGGAAGGAAGATTTTAAAGCGATATTTTCATCTCAAAGGTTTTCAAAGTAGGACAAATGACCTCCTCACTTAGACATGTCTCCATAAGGGCAAGACAACAACTAGTAAAGACGTAATCCACCCATCCAGTGTACATATTCACTTTCTACGAGCGTGGCTTACTCTGACATAGTACATCGTCATCATCGAGGTTCAGCCTCCTCCATTCATCCTGAAGATTTTCAGAGTTTATCTGTGAGGAATGTTACAACAAAGGTAAAATAAATAAATAAATAAAAGCACAGAACTTTTTAATTCATGGGCTTATTAAAGAACTTAAAGATGTACTCAGTGTACTCAAGAAGATACCAAAAGCAAACCTAAACTTAAGAAATAGAGTTTATATTAGACAATCTCACTATCCTCTCACCCTGATTCTCTAACTTCTATGACTATATTAAGCTAGGTGTCCAAAAAGTAAAGCAACTGGACAATATTTGCACAAATTATAATTCAATGACTTCTGCTTTTATGAAGAAACAGTCCACAAATTTTATCTTTGAAAAATTTTTCTGTATCTCATGAAATTACAATTTTTCCTATGCATTTATAAGGTTGTTTGAAAAGGTTGGTTGCTGATGAGCAGTTTTCCAGCTTTATTTTGTTTAAATTTTTAAAGATTAGAATCTAAAAACTAAATGCAATGAATCAGCTACTTGTAACAAACTGCCTTATTTTAGTCACCAGTTGCATCTACTTTTAAAAAAAATAAATAATGGGAACCAGCTGTGGCTCAATTGGTAAAGCCCTGGTTTACCACATGGGAGGCCCCGGGTTCAGTTCCCGGGGCCTCCTCGAGAAGGCAGGGCGCCTCAAGAAGGCAAGCCGCTGCAGGCAGGCCAAGCCGCCGCGAACAGGCAAGCCGCCACGCGATGAGCTGACTTGGCGGGATGCCCCAGCAGGGGGAGACAAGCAGACACAGAATAACGCAAAAGCAATGAACACAGCAAGAACAAGTGGCAAGGGTGGGGGGGATATATAAATAAAATAAAAAATAAATCTTTAAAAAATAAATAAATAAATAATGATTTTACATTTCAATTTCTTTATTTTCAATTTAACTTCTAAATCACCTCATATACTTTTTGGAAGAAGGTGAAATAGAAGTTAGAAATATTTTAATTGGTAAATGTGAGAAAAATAATCTTTGGAATAGGGTGCCTCTTGGGTATTTTAAATCAGCGTGTTGAAGAAGAGAGCAAGAGCCGTCTGATTTGCAGCCCAAGCGCTGGTACCATGTTCTACACTTGCCAAAATCTCCATTCTTTCATCTAATTAGCACAGCCTACAAAGGCAAGATGATAAATTGGGATAAAGTATTTATTGGGGGGATGGGAAAGGGCTAAGCCAGACAAGTCTTGCAATACTTGCCTCACAGAACTAAAGCCTCAGAGAGTATCACAAAAGCATAGTAAAGTAGAGATTTGGGACAATTGTTGGGAAATGCAGGCTCTCAAGCAGGACTGATTACGTAAATTGCGGGGCCCACTGCAAAATGAAAATGCAGGGGCCTTGTTAAAATTATTAAGAATGTCAAGACAATGACAGCAAAGCACAAAACCTAGTATAGGGCCCTTCTAAACGTGGGACCTTGTGCAGCCACACTGGTCACATGCCCGTGAAACCAGCCCTATGGCAAGGTTCCTGTTCTTGAGAACATTTTCTTATTGTTTGAATTTAAATAATTCAAAAGTCAATTTCTACTTCACAGTGACTACAGTAATATAAGAGTTGTGCCATCAATTTGTTGTTGACTTTTCATATAGCATATACATAGAAACAATGAATTCAATGAATCAAATACTATATTGAATCAATAAAGTTGATTAAAAACAAATTCGGTCAAAATATGTACTTGTAAAAATCATATGCATCATGTTACATATGGACTGACAGTTTAAAAACCCATAAAAAATACTGTGAAGAAAATTCTTGCTCAATTTTGTAATATTAAAACATCTATCTTAAAAGATCCAACTTTTATGGATTATCTGAATTCTTTACTTCTTAATTCACCTATATTATCCCTAGAACTGTTTTAAAGTACTTTGCTGGGCTGGCTTATCATGATTACTTTGCATTTCTCATAAAAATCCTAGGTAATCAGTTTTGCTTTCTAAGCAGAGAAACATTTTTTCCCTTCTATCAATTCCATTGATTCTCAGTATCTAGTTTAGAAATTCAGTCTTCAGTTTTTTTAAAAAAATTCAATTTGTTTTATGCCAAAATTTCTAGGCCAAGACGCAAAGCAGCATTTTCCATTTTGACAGATTAATCACTGTGCCTAATTTCAACATATTCTGCCATTTTTAGGATAATTAAAAAATCAGCGTCAGTGATTATTTGTCATAGATAGTCACCTTTGTAAAAGAAAAAATTACATAATTCAATTTATAAGAATGTTTATTGAGCATCTACTATATTCCTAATACTATTGCAGGCAGTGTGAGAAAAGCTTAAAAGGCATATAATATATGGAATGAAGTAGCAACATTTACATATCTCAGAATCTTCTTGGGGAAGCAAATATTCTAAATATGTAGCAACAACAAAGCAATCCAAGAAAGCGTGCTTGTGAAAAGTTTTAAAATGAAGTATTGGTAATTTGCTTGTGGGTGCATTACCTGTGATGGCCAAGACATTTTACTTAGTTGATTTTTTATGCCTAAATCCTAGCGACCCATCTCCTCAGATCACTCTGGCATTAAAATGACAGCAGCCTCGGTGCTTTATCTATCATCTATTCCTTCGTATTCAGAAAATAGTCTGAGAAATTTGTGCAGATGGTCTTACCAACACTAGTCTATGTAACCATTCACTTTGCTTAAAAATGAGTATAGATTATGATAAGGCATAATAACGACTAAAAGCCTGGCAATAAAATAGGTTGCTTGCTGGTATTGTTGTCTTGTGTAGGTTATCTTTTCTCGTGAAAATGAAAATGAAAAAGAAAAATCTTTCCACTTTAGAAACATGAAATAGCCTTGTTTTGGTTTTTTTTGTTGTTGTATGTTTGTTTGGGGCTTTTTTTTTTTTTTTGGCTGTTTGTTTTTTTCCACCAAGGGTAGCAATAATGGCCTCAGAATGCTAACCATCTTTGGGTCTTTACTAATAGCACTGTTTTATTAAATTACTTCTCTTCTTTCCACTGAATGGAGGAAGGACGCTTTCCCTTAGGGGCCATTGTTTATATGCACTGGTGAGTTGATTCTGTTTCATTGAGCATTGTCAGTGGATAATTTATCTCTTACTGAGTAGACAGAAACAAAGTAGGCAGATAGGAACAATTCAGCATGGATAAACAGTATGTTCAGAAAATCATTTCCATGTACAAAATAGTTAGCCAACTCCCTCATTTCATTTAGATTAACAGTGCTGTGTAGTTAACTCGCTGTCTTTATTACAGACATTAGGATAAATAAATTATGTTATCATGACTAATAGGTACTGCATATGTATTTGATCTTCCGTTGTTAATGCAAAATGCCTTTTGGCAATTTAAAAATATTTCTAGAGTAAGGAGTACTTCATCTTCTCCAAGCCTGTTCAATAATGCACCAGCTGCTGGGGAAGACAGCCTCCTAGAGATCCTTGTGCTCTTTCCCCTCCCCTCCTTTCTCCTCCCTCCCCTCCCCTTTCTTTCTTGCCTTCTTATAAGCCCATCTTTCTGTTTTTTTCGAGAAAATGCAAAGGCTGATTTTATTATTTGGCTAGAACACCAGAAATTAAGAGTCAAGGAGAGGAAAATACGTTTGCCATTATTATTTCTCTCTGTGACGAAATCATCTTATGTTTCAAAAATGGGTATCGTCTGCATATGCATTTGGTTGCCTCTTTATTACTGTTTTTTCCAAATGTGATGTAGTAATTGTGTACTAAAATTACATAGTTTTATACAAATTGAATTTCAAGTTTTTCATATTATTTGAAAATATCAGCTGTATTATGAAAACCATATTCTCAAGGAATAAAAACTAATGGAAAATATGTCTGAAATATAAATCAGCTGGTGACTCTCTCTCTCCACAAGTCCATACGTTTTGTAGTAATCATTTAAAGAGATCAACACACAGAATAGAAAGCCTTGATTTATATGAAGGCTTGTGTCCTCTGATTATATCTTCGTTTTGCTGAACTCTCGTTCCTTCTCCCCTACCTTTATGTTGTATAATTTCTCCACTGCGTTATCAGCCAGGATTTAAGTTCCTGCCTGCTTAAGACTTGTCTAATCTTTTCATACCACATGTGGAGAAATTTTGAATTATTATTTGGGGCCCTTTAAGATGCTGTTAAGGCAGTTTAATCATAAAGGATGTCAAAACGGACCACATATCAGCTTGAGGGCTTGAGTTAGAATGTGGAGCCTATTTGCTAGTCCGCAAACCAATTATCCACAAAGCCCCTTTATATTTAAAAATTGTAAGTAATATTCTTTGTCTATTATAGTCTTTACACTGAAAAGATGAGGGAAAGCAACCTCCAAGTCTAGTCACTTAGAATATATTATCTAGAGGAATAGCTGTACTGCTTTTCCTTCCTTCCCTAGAATTTTGTTTTGTTTTGTTTTGTTTTAATTCTATTAGGGCTATGCTAGTATGATGGTTACGGAGAGAACAGAGAGGTTCAAATCCTGTCTTTCAACCTTTATCCTAGGGCGAGTTTCTTAATCCCTGAGATCTGTTTCCTCAACTATAATCGGAGGTATCATTTACTCCACATGTTCCTAGGTTGTGGCGATGATATGTGATAACATATGGAAAGCTCTGGCATCTAGTAGGCACTCTGTAGAACTTACCTGCCTCTGACAGAATCAAATGGCAGCCTAATTCCAACTGCTCTGCGCTCACAAACAAAACAAAGTGCAGTAGTCAGGTACTCGAATAAGGTTAACATAGTACCTTATTTAGAATTTCAAGCTGGCTTGCCTACTGTACAATCAGCACATTTACATACTGTATTGCTTTTCTCTGATCATCCTCTCCCTATAAGTTCACAGACTGTTATAGATTGGCTAGTCCTCCTTTTTTGCCTGACATTCAGCTATGTATCCCTAACTAAATTTTGAAGTTTCATGATCAGAAAACAGTGCATTACCCTATAAAATGTGTCACAGCACTGCAATTTTATGAATAGCTGGTTGGTTAAAATATGCCAGTAGAATCTGGTCCCTACTTGCAGTGTGGCAGAAATATTAAATATCAGTAATGCTTATTTCAGCATGACTCTATAAAATGAGAAGACCAATTTAATCACAGTCTGTCCAGCCCATTTCTTTTATCACTGGGGCTGGTTTACAGTTATTAACTGAGCTGCAGGATGATTTGAGTGACTATTCCAGATGCCTAGGTGGCCACATTGGCCAAGAACCATACAAGAGTTCAGTTGTGCTGTCACATGCGTGGCTAGAGGTTACCAGGAAAGGAGATAAGGATGAGTTCAGACATTCCGTCCTTTATGGCAGCATACAAACATTGGAAGTTACTTAAAAAGCCATTTAAAAAACATGTTTTCAGGCACTACAAACATAAGCTGTGAGACATTAAAGGCTTATTGTTTGGCATCCTCACAGCAGAAGGCTTAAGGAATCCATTTGGATTCAATGACCAATTAGATGAGGAAATTATACCTATTAAAATGACATATTAGTGAAGGAATTAGAGGTAGGCTTGCAAAGATGGGTTCTTTAATCACCACTAGAAGAGTCCAAAGCAAATGCGAATCACTCTGTATTTTTCTCCTTCATTCATTCATTCACTCAAAAATGATTCTTTTGTACTAAGTTATAGACTTGTACTATCCAGTATAGTAAACACTTTCTACATGTGGCTATTGAAATTTGGATTTATTGAAATAACATAAATTTTAAAACACAGTTTCTCAGTCACACTAGCTATATTTCAGTACTCAATATCACTTACAATTTAAATAAAATAAAAAAATTTCTCATCCTCATTAGCCACCTTTCAAGAGTTCACATATGACTACCAGCTGATTTGTTAGTGCAGAAAACATTTCCATTATCAGATAGTTCTGTTGGACAGCACTGGTCCAGACACGATGCTAGAAAATGAAGATACAAAAGCAAGTCAGATAGTGTCCTGACACTCAAGGAACTACTAGTCTGATGGAAACTACTTTAGGTACAACTCACTAAAAACACATTTAGCAGATCAGGCCCCCTCAATGTTAAAACAAGTAAACTAAACAATGAATTAATAGGAAAAATTTGTTTCAAAAGACTGGGAAATCGAGACTCAAATACATTCTCTAGTTGGCCAAGTTAATTCAATATGTCTCTCTCACATTAATATGTGTCTTTCAAAGTACAATTGAAGGGGAAGGCCAAATATTACTTTTTGCTTGGGTCAAACAGTGGTATAGGCATGAGTTCAGTTTCCCCAAAATGCTTCTCTTGGCTCATTATTTACTTTTCCTTGTACTTTGAATACACAGCATAATTCAGGCTTCTTCAGCAGATGTAACCAAACATCTAGAGAAGCTATCTGTGTGGTGAGAAATTATGTAGAAGAAAGCTACTATTTTTCTCTTTGATATTAGGGGGTGTGAAGAAAAGGAGCAAGAAAATGTCAATATAAAAGCTTTCCACTCAGTATGGGCATCTAGCCTGGAAGACAGAGGTTCTCTAAGTGGATTTGTTTGGGATTGAATTGCCTAGTGTGGTGATGGACCATACTAAAAATGAGAGCAGGTTGCTTGTTAAACCGAGAGCAAAAAGTGTTTGAGCTTCTTAGGGGATATTGTCATCACACCAGGGCAGCTGAATAAAACTCCACTGCTAAGATAAAAGGAGAAGGGAATTCCTTTGATTAAATCTGATTGTATGGAGAGCTGTGAACATGACTAATGAAGAGTAAAGACAGTAGGAGAATATGGCATTGTTATCACATAGGTATTTATCACTCCGTCATCCTGAGACCATTCCTTACCTGTAGTCCATAAGCATTTATTGAGCACCCAGTATGTGTCTGGCATGCTGTAAGGTGCTAGGGATAGAAAGTAAAATAGGATGGACTGGATAACATCAAAGGAATTAGGGATGAAATGTTTTTAGGAAAATATATCTGTAAAATTAAATGGTTCTAAATCATACTATAGGATCAAGTTTACTTCCTCTCTGTAATCCAAAGTTACAATTAATGTAGTATATAATTATTGTATACTTTAATGTATGAATATATATAAGTGTAAAAATAGTGTCAATATGAAATATCATAGTGCATTTTAGAAAATATCACATCAAGAAATATACAGTTGACTAACCTGATGTGATACCCACCTAAGATTTAAGTAAAACTCACATTTAAATCACTTCACTGTTTTATGGATTCTTTTAAGGTAGGTTATATTCTGCCTGGTGTAATAAATGGTAAAATCTTACATAATGCACAAAAAGTCAATAATGTAATTGTAACTATTGTTCTCTAACTCCAATGTTCCTGCATTGTTATATTGTCTTAATAAAGGTATTATTTCTACTTTGCAAGAAGATATCATGAGAAAATAAAAACTTGTACCCTATACTACAAAAACCCTTTTCCGTTTCAGACCAATCCTCTCCACCTTAGAAGAAAAGTGTCAGCTCCAAATCACATCTAATATAGGAACCTGGGTGGGCCTGAATTCCTGATCACAGGAATATTTTACAGGTAGAGGGGATGGTTCTGAACTGAAGTTGAAATATTTTCAGGTGATGACAATTTCTGCTTCAGGGCGTAGCTGTTAACATCAGAGTTAAGGTGTTGCCAGTGTCTGGAAGGAAATGATTACTATTATTATTATTTTTTAAATCACCTCAAGGGCAACCAAATTTTGAGAGAATGGCCACTGCAGGTTACTGGTCCATTTCTATTTTATTTAAATCTATGATCAGAATTCCAGCTCTTCCCGATGAAAGCAGAGTGGAAGGTAGTTAGGAGTCATGATTCAGGAGTCAGGCTGGATTTCAATTCTGGCTTTTTTACTTTTTAACTAACTGAGGAAAGTTAACTTTTCCTAATCCTCAGTTTCCTCATAAATAAAATGGAGATAATATCTATTGCATGGGGGTGTTGTAAAGATTAAAAAGAAAGTCTGCAAAATGGGAACACAACAGTCTATCTTCAAAGGGTTATTCTAACGATTAAATGAGGTAATTAATGTAAAATGCTTAGCCTGCCCTCTGGCACATTGCTAGCCATCAATAAATGCCAGCTGGTGTTATAATCACCCATTACTCCATTACTTGAGTCTAATTATTCCCCATGCAACGATGTTCCTTAACAATATACATAATTTGCTCATTTCTATCTTTGTGATCTTCACATATGTTTGATATGTTCTTCCTTCTCCTTTGGGCTATTTCCTAAGTCCCTTCTATTTCTATTTGAAAGTTTGTATTTAAGATTTCTAAAAAGCAGAAAGCCTTCCCTGGCTAACTCACCACATGGGTAACTCTTTCAGTCTGTTTAAACTCATTCACTGTGGCAGTTTGATATTATTTATGATTCCAAAAAGAGGTATTGATTGTTTGTAAACTGGTCTGTTCCTCTGGGCATGATACCCCTGTGATTGTATTAAATTCAGAGGTTTCACTTCTACTTCATTAAATCAAGATTAGGGCTTTGAATTGACCACGTCATTAGGGCCACTCACTTTGAGTCCCCACCCCCTTTGTGGGCTGTATAAATGGACAGTCAATCAAGAACAGAGTAGATACACAGAGAAGAACACAGAAGAAGAGAGACAGCTCCATAGACATGGCAGAGGCCCCAGGAAGAGAGATGAGTCTGATAGTTTGCAGCTGAAGAGAACAGAGCAGCTGAGAAGCCCTGAGAGGTGAGCTTTACGCCAGCTGAGGTTGGAAGAAGCTGGGACCACAGAGCCTTAGGAGGAAGGAGGAAGGTTGACATCTTGCAGACATTGCCCGCCATCTTGCTACATGTGGCAACAGACATTTGGTGAGGAAGTACATCTTATGGTACCTTGAGTTGGACTCTTTAGGGCCTTGTAACTATAGATTTTTACCCCAAATAAATACCCTTTATAAAAGCCAACAGATTTCTAGTACTTTGCATCAGCACCCCTTTGGCTGATTACACATTTACTCTCCAAATTAGTTTGAATCTTGCCACACCATTCATTCACTTGTTTGTTCATTCATTCATTCATTCATTCAACCGTAGTTCACTGTGTGCCACCGATGCACATCACTCCATTTGTAGTCACTGTAAATTCAGCAGTAAAAAAGACATCCAAATACTTAGACTCAGGAAAGTTATATTCTAGTGATGGAGAGGGAGAATAAACAACTAAAAATAGAACATGTTGCAGAATAAAGCAGCTAAATGGGGTATAGAATGAAGAAGAAAAGGATGACTCTGGACAGGGAAGTTTGTGGAAGCATTTTTGAAGAAGGCGTTTAAGGGGAGAACTGAATGAAGTTGGGAGGGTGCAGACAAAAATCTGGATAGGAGACATTTTAGGCAGAGCAATTCGCATGTGCCAAGACCCTGGGCAGGAAGATCACGAGGATTGCTGGGTTGCAGAATTGTGGTCAGAAGGAGAGTGATAGAGACAGTCAAGAGGTAGAAGTGGCAGAGCCCAGACATAGAATGCCTTGAGAGCCACATAAGGAATCTATGTTTAATTCTGAGTGTGGAGGTACATGTGCAGGATGGGTTGACATGTTCTAATTTACATTTTTAATATAGAAGCAAGGAGACCAGAGAGGAGGCTAGTGAAGTAGTTTAGTCAAAAAATGGTGGTAGCTTGAGTTTGGTGGTAATTAGGGAGATGGTAAGAAATGGAAGAATTCCAGATCTCTTTGGAAGATAGAGACAAAACTTGCTCTTGGGTGTGAGTGGGAGAAAAGAGAGGAGTCAAGTTTACTCTTAAGTTTTGGTCCTCCAAACTAGGGGAATGGTGGTGGGGAACAGGAAACTGAGGAAGGTGTTGGCTTTGAGGGAGGTGAGGGTACAAATCAAGAATTCTTTTATTTTGGACACATTAAGTTTGACTGTTAAATGTGTGCGTGTTTTATTTTATTAGTCTCTGAATGCAAAAAAGGTGACCACTCTTTCCTTTGAGTATAAAAATAGAAAGAAATGCCGAAGACAGCTAGGCCAATAGTCAATGCAATGCAGCATTTAGTTTGTAAGTGTGTCAAAGCAGAACAGTTGTTGGAAAAACATGGGAGAATGCTTTATCCATGACAGCAACTACAAAAAAGTTGAGCCCTACATGTCCCTAATGAGTCTACTACAGGGCTCTGCCCAGTACCATGCACAGAAGACACCGAAATATTTGTCCATTACTGAGAAGCCTCCTTTTTAGAAAGCCTCCTGGCAGGCCAGTGAAGTATAATGGGATGTGACTGTTATTGGAAATAAGAATTGACTGAAAGGAGACCTCAGATACACAGCCCAGCCTTCCAACTGCCAATATTTTCCAGGAATCAATTCAAAGGTGGTAAGTCAGTGCCAAAATAAATGTTATCCCAGTACCAACTTGTTTTCTGATATGTACTTTGCTATGTTCATTAAACAGGAGATTGAATTCTAATGGGATGTCTATTCTGAGATGATCTAGAAGTTGAATGTCCTTATTGCTATGACTGCTTCAGAATTATACCAGCAGAAGCCTGGTTTGGGCCTGAGAGTAGGGCACAGAATTAAGGAAGGATTTACCTTTTGGCTTCCAATATCCCTTTTCTTTACCCTTTCCCCAACCTTGGAAAGTCATATGTCCTCCATAACTTAGGGAACCCAGAGTCCAAAACTTTGACCAATAAGAAAAAATATAATGTTAAACCCCTAAAGTACTTTTTTTTTTAAAGATTTATTTTAATTTATTTTTCCCCACCCCCTCGTTGCACTTGCTGTGTCTTTTCATCTACTTTGTGTCTTTAGGAGGCCCTGGGAACTGAACCCGGGATGTCCTATGTGTGAGGCAGGCACCTAATCGCTTAAGTCACCTCTGTTCCCTGCTTTGTTATGTCTCTTATGTTTTTTTATTTCTTGTGTCTCTTGTTGCATCATCTTGTAGCATCAGCTTGCCGCGCCTGCTCGTGGCGTCAGCTCTCTATCTTGTTCATCTTCTTTAGGAGGCACCTAACGTCTTCCCCCTGCTTTGTTGTGTCTTTCATTATGTTTTTCTTCTTGTGTCTCTTGTTGAGTCATCTTGTTGCATCAGCTTGCTGCCCCTGCCTGTCATGCCGGCTCGCTGTCTTCTTTAGGAGGCATCAGGAAACGAAGCATGGACCTTCCATGTGGTAGGTGGGAACTCAGTTGCCTGAGCCACATCCACTTCCCTGTAAAGTACTTTTGATCTAGTTAATACCAACCATTGAATTTTGTAAAAAATAAACTTGAGGACCAGAGAGCTTAAGGACCCGTCAAAGGGCAGGTGGATACACTGGTAGGAGTGCCAG
The DNA here is from genome assembly GCA_004027955.1 of Chaetophractus vellerosus. Classification (NCBI taxonomy): domain Eukaryota; kingdom Metazoa; phylum Chordata; class Mammalia; order Cingulata; family Chlamyphoridae; genus Chaetophractus; species Chaetophractus vellerosus. Next base: position 13,832 of record PVKH010001334.1, on the reverse strand, counting down.
GCCCATATCTGGATCCTAATACGGGGCTGTTCATGTCAAACAACTCCATTTCAAATAAGTGTCATTTCTCTTCCACAAAATGGAAATAATGCTAAACCAACAAGCAAAAGAACTGAGTTTTAGACAGAGATAATCTCCTTTTATTTTTGACTGTATATTTTTGAGCAAGTGACCCTTTCTGATTCTCAATTTCCTCCTATAGAACAGAGTTCATAATATACTAGAAATTAGACAGCTTGTTAGTATGATTCAAGGTAATCTCAGTGAGGACTGAACAAACAAGAAAGAACCATATACTTATAAGACAGGGGTTCTTAACCTTTGTTGTGCCACGGATCCCTTTGCCAGCCAGGTAAAAATCATGGACCCCTTACCAAGTCCACACTATACTGTGTGTTATTTAATAAATATATCACATCAACACATCCCCACAAGAATATTTTTTTTAAATTTCAATTCATGCTCACGGACGCCTTGTTAAGAACCCCTGTTATAAGATGATTTTTAATTAATTAGCTACATTTTCATTTTAAAAATAAATCAGTCATGGTTTCTCAAGCAGAGGGAAAATATTGGTGTTAGAAACATTTCTAGCATCCTTAATATCATATTTGAAATGCTCATACCTTCTTCCTTTCTCTAGAATTCTTACCCTAGCTAGATAGCTGTAGGACATAGCACTTTCTGTGTATTAAGGACTGCAGACTGCTTAGGTGGCCTACAGAATCTAGAATGTTTAAAGAACCAGGTAAATAAGAGTTTGCTGATGGTGCCAGTCAGAAGTGTTACTGGAATTTGACCACAAGCTGAGTGTTCCCCTCTTTGACCTTCAATTGATAAAAACCCCATAATCATTTCCTCCCAGACACCCATGGCAACATCTTGACTCTGATTTTAACAGCTATTGCCTGAAGCAGTAATTGTGTGCCATCACCTTAAAATCTTTCAACTTCAGCCCACATCAGTTCCCTCTACTTGTAAAACATACTGTGAATGAGAATTCTGGACTAACCCAACTTCTACGATGGATGTAACAAAATTTAATGTGACTTAGCTAATAGAGTCAGAGCTGGGATTCGAACCTACCACTGTGTGTGTGTGTTGGTGTGCGTGTGTATGTATGTGTGTTTGCAAATTAAGATTAGCCAATATAGATTCAGGGCTAGGGGAAAAAATAATTACAAATTAACTGCATTTTACCAACAGTTCTTTAAGGAGTGAAAACCCTTATTTGTTCTCCATTGCTAACGATTAGTTCAGAAAGCATCGTAATAACAGCACGTTATTAATAAAATCCCAGCATGATTGAACTTAAGCCAGTCTGGGTGAGTTATGCTAACCCTGTGCTGAATAGCCTGCTGGGCACATAATTTCTACTCCCTGTTATAAATCACCTACTTGATCTTAACCCTCAGTCTACTGCTTTGATTCAAAGTCCTCCCCTCCTACCTTACAGTGAAATAGAAAATAATAATTACTTTCCTTTTTACAGAGGGGTTAATTGGCTCATAGTTCAGTCTAAGCTCTTCACAAAGAACTCCTGGAACTCCCAGAAATGAGTTGATGTTACATTGTATGTTTCTTCACTTAATATCGTATTTACACAACTAATAATGTCATAGTAGATTTAGCATACCATTGACTTTAGATTGTGCTGCAGTGTTTAAATTCAAAGGTTGGTTAATTTTATTGCTTTGAATACGATATTTTCTATATCTCCCCTAAAACTTAATGTCCTTACAGTATTTTTGCCAAGATGTGGGGAAATATTGAATTTTCCTCCATTCTAATCCAGGAGTTCTTAAATTATCCTCCAAGCGTTGCCTGTATCTCCAGGTGGCTATGGAGCACTTGAATTATGGCTTTCCAGAATTAACATGGGCTGTAAGTATAAGATATACACCAGACATTAAAGACTTGGTAAGAAAAAAATATAAAATATTTTAATAATTTTACATTGATTACATTTTAAATGTATACTATTTGGATATACTAGGTTAAAATAATTAAAATAAATTTCACTTTAATTTTTACTTTTTTAATGTACCTACTGGAAAATTCAAAATGCAAGGATTTATGCCTCACATATTTGTATTTATATCAGTTAGTGATACTTATATGTATATCCTAATGTCTTACACCCATCCAAGAGGAAATCAGTAAGGTTACCCATCTGATGTGAAACTGAGTTTCAGAATTATTGAAATGCAGAGGTTAAATTGAACCCTTCCCAAAGAAATATTTCTGAGTTATCTTAATAGCATTTATATTTAACCATTATTTTCCTTATTTTATTCTGTATTTACTCAACATCATAATTAAGTGCCTTTGAACATGAGTCAAAATTATTTCTTTCCGACTGATCTGATACTTACGGCGCCAATGAAAATGAAAACAAAGGAAGTGGAGTTGGGGAAAGAAAAGAAATATTTTGATCCAAAGCAGCACACCAGAGTTCCAGTGTTTGTTTGACTTAAAGTCATTTTCCAACTTCTGTGAGATGATTTACTCCCAAAGTCTATTTGTCTTCCTGCTGGTATCTCTGAACAAGCCCAAGTCTTCCATGTGGTTAATAAACTTCTTATCTTTTGAATACTGAAAATAAAATAAACCTAATCCTCAGGGTGGTTCAGTCAGCAGACTGGGAGACTTTTCGATGCTTTTTAGAGATACAGGACAACTAGGTTTTCTGCCCTGTGTGATTATCAGGCTTTCCCTGGCACGTGTGCATGTGTAAGGGCGTTAAAGGGGCTTCTCAGTGATCCATGTCAGTGGAATCACAAAGGGAATATTAATCTCAGTTTTGTCAAGGTCAGATGTTCACTGGATTCATTGTTATTGGGATTTTTATTGTAGCTGCTGTTGGGAAAGATTTTATCCTGGGCTCTTTTATCAATTATCCAGAGAGAAAGTGAGTAAGAGACCTCAACATGCATATGCATTGCTCAGAGAAAAAAGTCCCTTAGCACAGGCAGATATGTTAATTGGGGCAACTATTTTGCATGCCTTAACAAATACCAAGGTGTGGTTTAGAGGAACTAAGTTCAGTGGGAACAGAAAAACAGATGATCACAAAATCTGGAGACCAGCTGACATTCCTGAAAAGTTCCTCACTATATAAAGAAAAAGAAAGAAAATTGCAGGGGAAATAAATAAAGAAGAAAAACGTCTGTGATGAGGCCATTCACATAAGTAGGGCATGAAGTTATTTAGCTTGGAGCCCAGGAAATTAAAAGAAAATATAAAGAAAAACATTAGGCTATGCCTGTGCATTTCTGTTTATAGTGAAGTAACTCAAACCCAACATGGGTGCCAAAGCTGTGATATTCACTCACTATCCACCCCCTCAAGATACAAACACACCTGCCTAGTCTAATCATAATCCCAGCGTTTCATGTCACAGTGAACATTACAGACACCTAGCTATGCAAGTCAGACACGACAAAGTCATTCTTGATGTTTCCCTAGTCCTCACTCCCAGATCTCCAATCCGTCATCTTCCATCTAGCTCGGAGTCTCGTCTTCTCTTTGCCTTCACCACCACCATTCTAATTCAAGCTGTTAACCTCTCTCTCCTGGGCTATGGAATATGCTCCTAAATGGTTACAGAACATTTGCCCCCTTCAGTTCCTTCCTTATGTGGCAGAAAAGTACAAAATGCTTCAACCCATCAATTTCTTTCTGATTCTTAGCATCAAGCCATGCACAAGGCCCAGCATGGCCCTCCACCTAGTCTGGACTCCTTCCCCCTGACTCCCTGTGGTCTGGCCACCTTAGACTGGAAGTTCCATGGAGCCTTGAATTATTTCCCCATCATGTCTCATAACCAGATACAATGAAAAAAAATAATATTTATTGAGCATTTACTTTGTGCCAGATGCCATTGATAATTTATTTCTTTTATTCTTCACAACAAACCAATGAGGTAGGTACAGAGATTAGCCCCATTTTTACTGATAAGGAAATTTAAATTCAAAGCCATTACCCCCAGCCATATAGCCTGATAGTGGGGGATGAATTTGGACCCAGGGTCTCTGATTCTGAAGGCCTTACTTTTTGTCTCTATCACCAAAGCTTTATTATATGGCATCCTTTGGCAGCACCAGCATCAGTGCATCTCAGATCTCTGGTTTCTGAGAAAGTTATGTGTTAGGAGAATAGAGTTCTAAATTTCTTCCTTAATTTATGGCCTTCCCTAAAGAGCCAGTTTCCCCCAGGCAGTTCCTTATCTTTCAGAGCCTGGAAATAGATAAACAATAAATTTCTTCCCCAAAGAGATGGTATTTTTTAAGGTAGCATCTTTTCATCATGATGTAGAAAAATCTGCCCACTTGAATGTCTGAAAAAGATTGCAGCTTCCTTCTCCTTTAATAAATGGCACCTAGCCCCTTTTATAAAAACAATCTACTCGTCATTTATTGCTCTATTAAAACTACAAGCGTCAAATATCGATTCTTCCCACACTGCCTGTAATATAAGCCTGCTTTGGGAAAGTTTGCTGGGATTGAGTTACATTATCACCATGGGCAACACTCTGGGTTCCACATAAGCCGAAGACACCTGCTTCTCTGATACATATCTATTTATAGAGAACTGACATTTTTGTATACGGAAATACAGTCCTGAAATATATACAAAGTCTCAAATCAGTGTGAAGCAAGCGTGAGGCCAGTAAATGTCCTTTCTGAGGATTTCTGCTTGTGACTCCTCTCTAAAAATTAAACACAAATTTATGGTCTCTGAACTAAGGAGAATATAACAATAAAACTAACTGTGAGGTATTTACAGGGAGGCTAAAAGGCTTTAACTAGTATCTCCTGTGACAGCAGGCGACACTCAGATTTTCTATTAGGTACTGTCTTGGCCAGGTTTGCTTATCAACATAGTCTTGGTCAGGACTACAACCTTGCACATCTATAGAGCACTGTATTTCCTGTCTCCCTTTCACATGCATCATCCTTCATGTTCTTCTAATAAACATGAAAAATAAGTAGTGAAAATACTCCTTCTTCCGGTTGTCTGGTGAGAGAATCTAAATTTGGAAAAATTGAGCACTTCCTTTTCTATATAATCTCATTTAACACCTTCAAGAGCCCTGTGATTCAGAAATTATAAACCCAAGAGAAAATGGTGGTGGACTGTTTAGGTGCTACACTTAGATGGAGGGAGGGGATTTGTGATGCTGAATTCAAAACCAAGGTAGTTCACCTCTATTTCAAGTATCTTATTTTCACTAATCATCTCATTAATTGGTTCTAACTTTCTACTATTTCTATTCTGAATTTCTCAAAAGTTCTTGGCAATTTCTTGAAAAATTTGTGTGAAAATAAGAATTTTCTTTTCTGAACACTTGTTCCCAAACTGAATGTTTAGAGACAGGCATCTTGAGAAAAATGGATGAATTTTTCAACTTTCTTCAAGTATCATGAGAGATGTCACATTTTTCTTAAGATTGGCTGAACATTATTTGATTTGTTGTTGATGCTGAACAAAATAGAAAAGCAATGATGTCATACCTGAGAAAGAAGTAAGATGAGTTGTGCCTTCATTAATTTAATTCACCTTGGAATTATTCTCATTATTTTTAGTTGAAGACCTCATCATAGGAAGCCTTACCCAAGTTATTTAGTGGTTTTTCTCTCCACTGACTAACTTGTGCATTATATTCCAGAGAGGCTAATGTCAGAGCTGTTACCCATCATATTCCTTCGCAGCAATGTATCTTAACTTACCATATTCCTCTTCACACCTGAACTCCTCTGTCTTTCCATTCTTCATCAATGAAATTCTTAATTGTTCAGTCTACATAGGTATTCTCTGCCCTAATAAAAAAAGTTCCTTCAGAATTTCTATCACAATACAATATCTCACAGTACTGGAGCTAGCACCATATGCTAAACACGTACTAATAATGATTTGATCTTTAAATAAACTTGTACTTTCATCAAAAATTCTCAAACAAAATGGAGAGAAATGAGATCCAAGGAATTGTTTTGTATTTTTCTGTAGCTGTGCTGGGGGTGGGGGGGCACACTTAAAGAGAAAAAAAATGTCACTATAATTAGGTTCACAAGACTTCAAGCCTTCAGTAATATGGAAACTTAAGCACATTTGACTGAAATTTTATTTTTTTATTTTCAGTATTTGGTATCTTTTAGGTTTTTCTAGATCATGAAAACAGTTACCTTTGACAGCATTACTTAAAAATCTCCAGCTTAAATGGGTTGAAACCTTAATTATTCAGTTAAGAATCTAAATTCTCCACTTCACTTTGCATTTCTAGGCATTGCCTATGTTTTCCAAAGTGAAACTCAAAATGCTCTCGACTTCACCAACATTATTACCACATGGTTGTGTTAGTGAAAAACTTAAGCCACCCTACCAAAAAGACCTTATGTTCAGTTGATTGGTGTAATCACTATTATTATAAACTGCCTCCTGCTTTAGGCTGAACCAAATGAAGACCACATTGAAGACTATTTTCCTTAGAGAAGATAATATTTTTTCTATTAAGCTGTCAAAAATATCCATCATTTAATATATGAGCACACATGTAGAGTTGTATGTGCATGTATATGTGTGTGTGTGTGTGTGTGTGTATGGCACAGTTGGGTATTTTGTGATTAGCAGATAGTACCTATTAAAACCAAAGGTGAAATGAGCAGGTCATAACTGTTCATTTGTTCACTCCAACCAAATCTTGTCAAACTCTTGTGGTTTCATAATAGAAATATACCCCATAGTTCGTGCTTCTTACTTGCCAAATTGCTGTCATATTTTCTAACTATGTATAGTTCAGGCAAGAAGGGTTTCATTATGTTAATAATTACATCGCCTGTAGGCTTTTTGATGTTGCATTTCCCATACAGAATAGAAACAGATTTCATGGAAATATCATTAAAGCTGTTAACTACAGGAGGAAAAAATCAAAGAGGCAATCAAAGCATGCATTTTATTATCAATAAATGCAGGTTGTTTCAGAAATGGCTTGCATTTGAAATATGTTCAGTGAGGAGATAACCGGCAATGGAAGCTGCTGCTTAAAGGAAGAGAGCTTTGTATTCTAAATCTATTTGGATCCCTACAGGTATTTGCTAAGATCCCTGGCTATCCCTTTTTAAAAATGGGCCCAAGAATCATTTTTAAATTAGCAAATGAACAAAATGATAGAATCATGCTCAGACTTCTGACTTGAATTGAGGACGTGTGAATTACAGGGCATTATTTGAATGGCAACAAATTTTGTGTTTTTTTTTCCCCAAATACACTGTTAATTTAGTTCTTAAAAAATTGGTGGCTGTTAAATTGATGATTTAGGAACAGTAGAGCTCATTGTACTACACAGTCATTTTGAAAAGACTTTAAATATTCAAGTGCTCAACTATATAGTGTCTGACACTAACATTTGTCTTCATTTTGGACTTCCAGCTGAGAAACATCAGTGTAATGGCTGAGAGACATCAGCCTCATTCATATTACGAAGACAGTGGCATGCCTCAATCCTTCCAAAGATTTCTCTCTGAAAAGCTCATATTCTCATTCTTATACTGAAGAGCTTATTTAAACTCCCAAGATTCTTTTCAACCAGATATTTGCTAGATCACAATTTAGATTTCAGTGTGACCAAGCAAACATTCACTTACAGTACAGAAAATTCAGGAAGGGCACACACACACACTCACACATACAAACACACACCACACCCGGTATTCAATATTATATGTGATCTGTCATGCTTTATTTAAAATCTAGCTAAGTTTTCTATGTCATTTTTTGGGGGTTAATATGCAATAAAATCCCATTATAAGCAATTCTGTTATACTATAAATTTATATATAGTCAGAAATTGTCCCAAGTGCAAATAGTGACATGTAATATATCTCATTTACTCCAACATAAGTATTTAATTTGTCCTTTCGTACAGGTGTTATAATGAATTTCTGCCGTAATGCAATATTGAAATTCGAAAAGGTAGTTGGTTAGGGTGACATTGATTGATTACTTACTTGCATAGATTATGCATCTATTCTGGAATCTTTCCACTCTTTGAAGAAATAGGTAACTTGAATAGAGATGGAGAGAAATTACATGCGGTTTGCCACAAAGTTATTGTCCAACTGAGGGGATCAGTGGGGATTATTAAAGACATCTTGGAAATGATGAGCAGTTAAGCCCATTAACTTTCTTGACTGACATACTAAAAGATAATGAAATGGAAGGCTGAAGCTGTTAACTGTATTGATTTCACATTTCATTCCCATTGTTGAACATTTTGAATCTCCCTTTTTCTCTTTCTCTCTTGCTAGCAGCTCATATGCACATAATCTATCATATATGTAAAATTAAGCTATGCCTAAATATGCTTTATGGATAGGATCTGAATATATACACATATATGTGTTTATATACATATGCATATCTTCATAGTTAACATAAGATACAATATATCATCCACAGATATATTATAGGGGAAAATATTAGAGAATTCATGAATTTGAAATGATAGCTCCATTTTGAAGAAGAGTAAGCATTTGATAGCTCAAGTGCACCACAAAGACTTGACTCTAACTAGAAATGAATGTTGTAAAGAGGACCCCCATGTTTAGGCAGTATTTTGGTCTACAGCAGGGTGTTGGAATTTTTATGAATTCATATTCATATTATGAATTCATATATGATATATTTGATGGTAACCCTCTACTGGTACTAACATAGGATTAAAATATTTTTATTTAAAAAAATGAGGCTGTTAAAGAAAATCTACCAATACAATCATATCATAAAATATATTACACTTTAAGATAATATGCTAATGTAGGAAATAATTTAGTACTAAAGAGCAATCTTTTCCCAGAAAAGGCAATTCGAAAATTTACACCAACAAATTGAGTGTTCTTATTTTCTGGATATTGGTGAGAACACATACTGTTGCTTGTGAATCCTTTAAACTAAATGCTCTGAGTGATCTTTTCCACCTTTCCACTTCTGGTGTCTGATATGTCCTCCTGAAATTCTTCTAGAAAGCCAAACACACTTATCCTGATAGTGTCTAATGCCCATTTGGAAGACAGAAGGCAGTTGGTGAACAGATGATTGCCAGTGTAAACTGAGTCCAGATTATGGTACTTACTATTTGGTGTTCTCTGCTCCCATGTACACAATATAAACAGACACATATTCTAACTTCAGTTCTTATCAGGTATGTTAGGAAAACACTATTTCTGATCATGTACAAACAATGCTAAATCAACGAAATCAAATGGGTGAAGCTACATAGTATAATGTTAGTCTTATGATTGACTATAATATTTGGCAACTGTACATAGTCATTCACTTGATACAAATGCATTGAATACCATTTATGTTCCTAGTCTTGTTCATAGCCTTGTGGAGAAGTCAGGTGCTCCTATAATTAATCTGGCCCCTAAGTGGAAGCATCCTGACTATCCCCCACCCCACCCATTAAGAAGCAGGGTACCAGGCAGCAATGGCTGGGCACAGCAGGAAGCATGCAGGCTGACCTTTGCTCTTGTAGCACTGCTGCCTTGAGCTGCAGACCTCCCTGTAGCCTTTTCTCCCCACAGTGCCTGATGGAAGTGGCTGTGCAGTTGGCTTATCTGATTCCCATGCAGCTGCTCAAAGTGCATACCCATCCCACCCCCTCCAATGCAGACTGGCAGCCTGTGCACACTCCCCCATATATGCCCCTCTATCAGTCGGTGGCCCTCTCAGCTTGTGCTTCCAGATTCTCATGCTCACTCTGGGTCTACCAGTCATTCATGAGTTCCCAACCATGCCATACTTGGGGCCTCAGGGAACTTTCAGTGCGACCCGGGCACTCCGCACACCCCTGCCTTCTCTGCGCAGTTACCACCTGCTATGAATGTGATAGATCTTTTGTATGAAATTTCTTTTTTTTTTTTTCCTTCTTCAACCCTCAAATATTTGACTCAGTTGGATTTCTGTCTCTACTCACCACATTGTCCTATAGTGGTACAGATGAATAGAAAGTTCCCAAACATTGCCTACTCTTCCCTTCTCCCAGACACCCACTGTCTTCCCATTCCTCCTGGATTTGTTCTTCCAAGGGAAACCGGGTCGATGGCTCTTACGCCGTCCTTGAATGTGCTACTTCTCGCAACAGAAGGGGTGCCTTTTGAATTTGGTCATTTTTAAATCTGAGCCTTTGTCTCAGAGTAAGGTATGTTCATACCAATCGACACCTTTTTAGTTTAGCCACCGGAAAGCAAAAAGGACTGCCATCAATTAATTTTTCCCACATCACTGGGCCACATGTGTATGCTGTGTGTTTGCTGTCAGAACCCTGGATACCTTGCATTCGACACGTATCTTGAGCAGCTACCTCAGTCTCAATGCACTAGCTACTTTTTCTGTCTTCTTTCCTTGGAAAAATAATAGATTCCAAATCAGAAATACCCCTACTCTAGTGTTTGCATTGTCTTTGTGAACATATCAGTAATTGCAGAAGCATACAAATTTTATCTTTAATTATGTTTGATTAGTTTTCTTTAAAATATTATATTTGAGTTAAAGAATATCAGTAGGCAGTCTTTTATTTTGTTTTGTTTTTATTTCCATGAAGCAAAATGTCAGCATCAATATAATTCACTTCTAACTGTGTCTCTATAAACTGTGACATAAGGCAAGACTCCCTGTTGTTTACCATTATCTCCTAAAGCTCCTATGGAAAAGGGTTTTTTTTGCATAGAAAAATCACCCCTTCTTGGAAGAGTTCTGAGGTGGGTATGCTCTCATAAGATGTCTTCTAAAAATGATGGGCCACGTCAGAAAGGCAGAGCGACCAGTTTGAAGAGGGTCCCATGGGCCAAACCTGGGACAATTTGAGAACCGAAATAATTAGAGACAGGAATGAATTGTAAATCATAAAATTGTAGGAATCCATATGTCTGTGCAGATAATACATAGAAATGTAAATAAAGAGAACTATGGGCTCTTACTTACCAGTGCCAACTAGTAAGTACGGAGGAAGTGCTGAAAAAAAAACAAACATTTTATAACCACTATGGGAAAAATGAACCATCAATACATGCTAAATCTATGGGAGATTTTCATAAGGAGCAAGGTATTTGCATAGTCCTAAGGTTTCTTCCCACAGATCACTTACCAGTTGCAAGGGAGAAAAATCAGTATACTCTACAATGGCAAAATCATTACATTACAGATGAGGGGCAGAGAGATAGCCTGTGCCTTCAAATGTGATGTTCTGAGAAAGGTGTGGTGTCACTTATATTTCATTTCAGCCTGGGATGCATATCCTAAAGCTAACATGAGGAAACAAAGACAAACCCAAAATGAGGAATATTAATAAAGTAGGGACTATATTCTGATAAAATATCAATGCTCCAGAGTAAAGCAGATGAAAAAGAAATAACAACTAAATGCAAACCTAATCATAGAGCAGATGCTGAGTAGGAGGGGGGAAATGCTATATAAATGGTATTGTTGGGCCAATTGACTCAACTGGCATACAGAGGTAGATTATATATAAAATTATTGAAACAATCTAAAATGTACCAGTTAATAACTGTACTATTTATATACAAGTTTCTTCTTAGGAAAAAATGTGCTAAAGTATTTAGAGGTAAAAATCTATGATATATGCAGTTTAATCTGAAATGGTACCCCCACCTCCCCCCATCACATGCATAGTACACAGAGCAGAGTGTTAATGCGCAAATTTGGGTAAAGGGTATATGGGTGTTCTATGTATTTTTCTTATTCTTAAAATTTATCTGTAGTTTGGATTTCTTTTCCAAATAAAAAGTTTTTAAAAACTGTTAAAAAGGGTAAAAATGCAACCACTTTTTAACGTGAAAAAAATGCTATTGTCAAGAAAAGGAATTCTCAAAATGTTAGTGATGCTGGGAAAATATGTGAAGGTATCAGAAAACATGTGTTTCTGACGTGAATTTATAATTTTCCAAAAGAATGTGAGAGCAGTGATGCCCTGGAGAGGCTGGGTTCCGCAGGAAGCGTGCTGACAAATGATCCAGAGAAATGCTCTGGGTTCAACACTGGTCCAAGAAGCACATTGGTCGGATATCATGTCAGTCAGTTTTCCAAATGCTGCTCTTGCTGTGGATGATCAAACTCATGGAATTACATCCGAGGCCCAGCATGTATGTCTGTCCAAATCTCAGTGGATTCCAAGACTGGAGAAAATATACAACATATTTAAGTTAAGGTTATATATACTCACAATATTGAGACAATTTATTTTAGGCACTAATAACTAAGAAGGGAATTGCCTTTACCATTTACAAGTCATATATTTAAATTCAAGTCATTTATTTATGCACAAACTCAAAATCCCACAATACTGAAAATTGAAGATTTTCCTTAACTTGGGTTGCAGCCAAACCTGACCTGACCTTATGCGAGGCTATTTAAAATCTTTAATATTCCCACTCGATGTGAATATTCATATGCTTCGCTGTAAATGTGCGATTGCTTCTGGTAACTGTGCTCACACAGAGCCCAGGAGGGTATGCGTCCGTCACTGCATGTACACCGCACTGCCTTTTGGAAAATCGGAAAATTTCTGAATCTGATAATACAGCTGGCCACAAGTGTTACAGCTAAGCAACTGTGGACCTGCATCATCTAATTTCATTACTGAGAGAGCTACTTGTCCTTGATCAAATAAAGTAATATTCGTGAGAGGAAATGGGATCCTGGAAAGCGAAATTGAAAAGGAAATCTTGAAATTCATTTAAAGGACCCAAGATTGGGCCAGATTTTAAAGTACTGACTTAAATTAAGACAATGTGGTAAATTACCCATTGTTGTACTGCCCGTTTGAGTCATTAATAGAACCATAATGTAACAAGTATTCTAATTGAAGTTTCTCTTTTTCTCTTCTACAGTTATTAGGAATATACAGGCAAAGCCATACTGGTATAGTGGAAACATGTCCAGACTAAGAATTGAGGCCAAGAATCCCACTCTTTCTCATTGTATATTCTTTGATCAGTTTCGTCATCTGCAAAATGAAATAAATGTTTACGTTGATATAAGTTCTCTTCTGAGTTTTAAACTGAAATAATTCTAAAATTCCATTATGTTATATTCTTATTCCATATAATTCCAAAATTAGCACATGTGGCTACAATTTCCTTGAGTAGTAAAAGATGGTTTTTTTGTTTGTTTGCTTTAGAAAGGGAACCCTCTTAAATTAGTCAATATCTTTTGTATACAGTGCAAGTCCCGGGACCAGTAGAAAACCTGCAAGCTGTATCTACCTCACCTACCTCGATTTTTATTACCTGGGAACCCCCTGCCTATGCAAATGGTCCAGTCCAAGGCTACAGATTGTTCTGCACTGAGGCGATCACAGGAAAAGAACAGGTAGGCAAGTGAATGGGCCACACCACATACACTATTGGATGCTCTGGGGCTGGAGAAATAGAAGACCTGCAAGCACTAGATATAGCTCCGTGTTCAGCACATTAATTGGACAGAGTATTAGACTCAAAACACCAGTTATTAGAACCTTTAAACAATTTTATTGAATAATGGTGGTGAGAGGCAAAATGGTCAAAGAGCTAAAGTCAAGATGAAAGCCACCAATTTTCTCTTTGGGTATGCAGTCACCCGGGCTAGTGAAACCACATATGGTTCCAGAACATATTTGTATCTTCAATCCTTATCCTAAGGGATTACTGAATTTATGTTCAATGGCCTCTGACAGGCTTCCTTTTCACATTCTTGTGTATTTTATGTTATTTCTCTCCCCTCCCCACCATCAGGTGGTCACCTCTCATTGTTTCCTTTATACCTTTTTTTTTTTT